>SNQJ01S0124824.1:0-26545 GCA_010110895.2 Picea sitchensis | reverse complement strand
TTTATATTGATAAGATTAAAATTATATATTAATGTATATGTTTTTTTAATTTTTAAAAAATAATTATATATATATTTTTTTAATTTCTGGTCAATTAGTTGTAAGAGTTAAGGCAACTAATTCTGAATTAAAAGATGGGAGATTGTGATTCTTAAAAAAACAATTATTTATTTGAATTAGAGATATTGGTTTGACGATGTCTTTTTGTTTCACCTAGAGTGAGATCAACTACCATGACTTCTCTCATTGAGGAAAGCCTTGCATCTATTCTTCAACATGTGATTGCCAATTTACCTCATTTTGGTCAATGATAGATTCTTAACTTGATTCCTTCAGGAAATTCTATCTTTTTTTTTATTTTAAATTGGTTCTTTTTTTCCTGGAATGATAAGCACGAGCATGGGGAAAAGTAGTTTGTAAATGTCTTGAAAGATAATAGAGCGTGCACTTGAATGCTATATTCTCATAATCCAAGATCCATGTGTATTTAAAATTTTCTATCTGAGAATCATTTTATATAGAAGATCCTTACTAAGGTCTATCTCAACACAAATATGCACATATGTACATAAACCCATTACCATTTTTTCAAGATTGGATTTTATGTAAGTGCTTAAAGTATTCCCATTATCCTAAAAAACTGAGAAATACCAAAAATGTAATTGCAAATTGAGAAGATGAACCCAAACTTGCATTCTAGTAATGAATATAGTGTTAGGATCAAAATATGGAAACCAAAGGGTAACAAAAAGTCATGCATTGCCCCTAAACCAAGGACTCTCCTCAAACACATGTTGATAATTAGCATGATTATAGAATTGAAAAATAAAAAAACCTTTGGAACAAAAAGATCTCACATTTCTTTGTTCAAGGCTTGTGGATCCATATAAAGAATGTCGATGTATAAAGCCAATACCTATTAAATCTGCAAATTACAATATCTTTTTCATATCAAGAATGTAAATGTGCAATCTTCGATGTTGTAATCTCCACCATCGACACCTTCTTAACATGCTCCACTATATAAACACTAAAAATAAGAGAAGACATTAAATCCAATGCATAAATAGTTTGATTTTTTTATTGCATCTTTAAAAGACATCCAAGTATTTACCAATTTTACAAACAATTGCAATGATAAGATAAAAGTTGAATCTTTACAAATATAATAATCAACTAATTATGAGAGACCCTCTGGTTGTTTTCCCGAGGGAATAAAAATGCATTACTAAACAACAAAAATCCCCAAGCTACACTCTAATTTATACTTTATATCCACCAGATAACTATTAGAAGTTATGCTTTATTGTTTTGCAAAAAAGTAGTTGTGCAAACACCAGTAACATGGCCAAATAGTTGTGATGCACAAAGCAGATGGTACAAACATAACTATATATGTGGGGTGACAATGCCTAGGCACCCAAAAAAAAATGATAGCGCAATGATAGGTGACCAACACGTTCACATATAAATACATATAGAAAAAACATTTCAAAGTGGATGAGATCATTATTCATGTTGTTTGGTCGACCATTTGTCACGAAGCAAGTTGTATTATTATTTTATTTAAAAAATGAAATTTAAAGGGAATATAAGGACTTCGTTGTTACATCTAATGGTATATTAGGGTCTCTAAGTTTGAATCTAAATACGAAGAAGGAAACCATATCCTTTTAATGTTTTGTATAATATTGATTTTACCTTATAGTTGTATGATATATTTTATAGTTAAGTTTGTTTTATCTTATTTATTAAATTGTGTGATTAGGAAAGTCCAATTCTTTTGTTTATTTTAATTTAAATAAATTTGTTGAAAAGGAAATTTAATAAATATAATTTTGATTGTTTAATTTGATGTTTATTATTTTCTTTTAATACATTAAATTTAAATTTATGCATTTTCAATTTGTTTATTATATTACAATTTAATTGTGATAGTATTTTTAATAGTATTAATATTTTAAATGCCTTAAAAAAAAGAAATAAAAGAAAAACGTCTTGTTTCTTGTATGTTATAATTAGTTTCAGTCCTACGATCCGAACTCTTTGGATTGGACAGATACTTCTATAGATCCCCTTCTTAGAGATTCCCTTGAGAATAAAAGGAAACGAGGAAGCCATTCATCATACTAGCTAGGAATCCCCTACACCTTATTCATAAGGTTCCAATGATCAATCCTAATTACTTATTATTCAAACGAAGGCCAAGATCCAATAGACTGGGATCACTCATTAGAACTGTCTCATTTTTTCTCCAATGGTTAAGCTAATAATCAATATTTTTAGTCCACCCTCTCTTAAGTCTTTAGTGATTTTTATTGGTATATGAAGTAGTGCTAGGAAACCTCTCATTCTTCATGTTGATTAGATTGTGTTTGTACATTAAGTCTTTGGTCACAACCTTACTCTCAATGGGTGTGTTGTTGATGGGACATATTCAAGTGTCAACATTTTCACAAATTCAACTAGTTAGAGGACCCAACTAGACCTTCTTTTGTTTTGATACGGTGAACCCTTTAGATTAACACAACTACCAACTTGACAAGAACCCTCCAGAGTTTTTCATTTTTTTAGAGGTTGCATTTAATGGATATTTTTACCCTTGTTTTGAAAAGTGGTGCTACTAGTAGCACCCTTTTTTCTTCAGGGTTAAAATTATCACCTTTTACAACCATGACCTTAAAAATGTTCTAATGTTGTCAACAAAACCTTAAAATCAACCCCTGAATTGAAAAGAGGTGCTAACATCAACACCATTTTTATTTTTTTTGAGGTTAAAACTATGACTTTTTTGAAACCTCTAAACTTGACAATCGGTATCATTGCAACCAAAACCTTAAAATTCTCCCTTAAATAAAAAAGTGGTGCTCCTAGTAGCAACTCCCTTATTTTCTAAGGATAAAATTGCAAGTTTTTTGAAAGTGTGGCCTTGACAACTAGTTCCCTTGGAACCAAAATCTTAAGACCAACTACAAGATCCAAAAAAGACATCATCAATAGCACCCTCTTTTTGTTTTTCAGGATTAAATCTGTAACACTTTAAAAACTATGACATGAAATCCTAACACAATTTCAAACAAAATCATAAAAATGAAAAGAAAAAAAAAGAGAAAAAAATTAATTTTCCTTTTAAAAAGTTTAAAATAAACATTTTCAATTTCAAAAAATAATAAAAAGAAATGTAATTAAAAACAAGAGAGATTTTATACCTTTGGTTGCTCACGTTCAATATTATTCATATTTAATCGTCTTCTCTTGTTCTAGTTGTTTCTATCTGTAATGTTATGCCTTCCTACTATTATTTGTATAGAAAAATCTTCGTTAATCTTCACAATAATTAACTATTTATAAAGTTTCGATAAATTTTACTAATAATAATAATAATTTAATTTTCAGGTCACAGTCATGCCAAACACCAAATTGGTGTATGGGATCCTCTTTTTTGTGGGTCAAGGGACCCCCTCCGTGCAATGATTTGACTGCTAAAGTCTATGGGGTGTACATACCCTATCCCCCTCTCGATTTGAACCTATGACATTTAAGGAGGAAACGCTTGTTCTTAGCCACTAAACCCACTCATGTCATGCTTACCCACTCAACAAGATTAAGATTATGTGATCGAGATGGATATCGATGGCCACCTACCTATTCCACTGGCTCAAAACATGGGTTTCCACCTTGGAGGTTTTTCGGGTCTTGAAATTCCGGGGTCATTTTGAGGCCCTAAACAACACTTTTTGGGCATGACAGCACCCAGACAATGTCTGAAGGCATAGTCTAGATCAAGAGGAATGTGTACTCCTCAACTAGACCTTTCAAACAAGCTATCGTGCGCCCCAAACAAAGATCGCATGAAAAATTTACGTCCTTGGAAAGTTGATGTACCAACTTACCCCATCGAGGCCCACATAACTTTTGGCGTTTCAGCTTCCGAGGTTAGGGTTTTGGATTTTATTCATGTTAAAAAGGCCTCTAGAGCCTCATTGTAAACTTCATCATCTTCTTGCGAATGAGTGTAGCCATCACATCTCTTCTCAAAGATAAGTTGCCACCATTCTAGCAAGTCATTCACTATGTAATTTTATAGTTTCTGTGCATTCTCTCATTAATAAAAATTGTGCATTATTGTATCTCTGTGTTTATTGCAATATTTATGTGTATCTTGCAATATCTCTATATATTCCATTGTTATATCTCTGCCTTCATTTTGTTCTCAAAATAATCTGGATCAGTGGTATCAGAGTAGGCTACTCCCTTTCGTTTCTTAGTGTATGTCCCCGACGAGGTCAGGGTATAGAAAGTTGGGTCTCGAGCTAGTTTCTCTAGAGGAAAACCACTCTCACCAGCCCAAGCAACCTCCCATGGCAGAGGAAAAGAGAGACGAGGGAGAAAAATATCCCATCAATCTATTGCTCGTAGAAGCACTCGTGCAACAAAGGAACAAGATGTTGGAGAATTTTGCCCAAATCCTTCAACGATTGTCGATAACAGTAGGAGCATAATCGTCAAGCACTCGCTTTGGAGCTAATGCCCCATTCAAGGTACAAGTTAATTTTGATATTCTCATATTTGAAGGCCAGATCGATGCAGATGCTTTGGAAAAATGGTTAACTTTGCTAGAAGGTTATTTCTTTGTTCACAATTTTTCCAACAGAGAAAATATCACCTTTGCACTTGTTAAGGCTCTCCCCCATGTCATACATTAGTGGGAAACTTACTAGGAGAAAAATTACATAGAGGAGTTTGGAATATTTGGGGTCGATCCCACTTGATATTTTTTTATGGATGTAGTCAAGGAGCAATATTACCCCGTGGGAAACTATGAGGACCAGTACATGAGATGGACCATGCTGCATCAAAAGTGGGACCAAACAGTGTCGAAGTTCACACATACCTTCCATAGCTTGCGCACAAGTTGGGAATCAAAGAATTTGAGTGGCATTTGGTTCTGAAATACTGCAGGGATCTACACAGGTACATCCAAACCGAAATGGAGTTTCTAGACATCTCATCACTATGAGATGCTTATAGATATGTTGTCAAAATTGAGTAGAAATTTAAGCAATAGAACAAACGAGAATTTGGGTCTGCAACTCTGCAACAATTAAAGTATGGTAAAGGAAACCCTAATTCACAGAACCGTCAACCTCAAGACAACTAGTCCAAGCCATAGGAAAACAAGGGAAACAAGAATACGAAGGACACTAGGAAGTGGTGCAACTTGCAAAAAATCCCTTGGCACAACACCAATGAATGTCACTCGAAGCAATCATTGGTAGCCGATCTCAAAGAAATAGAGTTGATCCACTCAGAATCCGATTCAGATAATAATAAAAGGAGACAAATAATTGATGTAGAGTCCACTACTATTGTCGTGACCGCAACAATCCAACTAGAAAAACCAGAGGATCATGAGGAGGGGGAGTGCCTTTTCCATTAACATAAGTGGGTGAAGGGGACCCCGCTGCATTTGATTATTGAGAGCAAAAGCTAGAAGAACTTCATCTTAGCAGATGTTGTTTCTTGTATGTTATAATTAGTTCCAGTCCTACGATCCAAACTCTTTGGATTGGACATATACTTCTATAGATCCCCTTCTTAGAGATTCCCTTGAGAATAAAAGGAAACGAGGAAGCCATTCATTATACTAGCTAGGAATCCCCTACACCTTATTCATAAGGTTCCAATGATCAATCCTAATTACTTACTATTCAAACGAAGACCAAGATCCAATAGATTGGGATCACTCATTAGAACTGTCTCATTTTTTCTCCAATGGTTAAGCTAATAATCAATATTTTTAGTCCACCCTCTCTTAAGTCTTTAGTGATTTTTATTGGTATATGAAGTAGTGCTAGGAAACCTCTCATTCTTCATGTTGATTAGGTTGTGTTTGTACATTAAGTCTTTGGTCACAACCTTACTCTCAATGGGTGTGTTGTTGATGGGACATATTCAAGTGTCAACATTTTCACAAATTCAACTAGTTAGAGGACCCAACTAGACTTTTTTTTGTTTTGATATGGTGAACCCTTTGGATTAACACAACTACCAACTTGACAAGAACACTCCAGAGTTTTTCATTTTTTTAGAGGTTGCATTTAATGGACATTTTTACCCTCGTTTTGAAAAGTGGTGCTACTGGTAGCACCCTTTTTTCTTCAGGGTTA
Source organism: Picea sitchensis (assembly GCA_010110895.2). Classification (NCBI taxonomy): domain Eukaryota; kingdom Viridiplantae; phylum Streptophyta; class Pinopsida; order Pinales; family Pinaceae; genus Picea; species Picea sitchensis. The sequence continues at coordinate 20,375 of SNQJ01S0124824.1, read as the reverse complement.
AAATTATCACCTTTTACAACCATGGCCTTAAAAATGTTCTAATGTTGTCAACAAAACCTTAAAATCAACCCTTGAATTGAAAAGAGGTGCTAACATCAGCACCATTTTTTTTTTTTGAGGTTAAAACTACGACTTTTTTGAAACCTCTAAACTTGACAATCGGTATCATTGCAACCAAAATCATAAAATTCACCCTTAAATAAAAAAGTGGTGCTCCTAGTAGCAACTCCCTTATTTTCTAAGGATAAAATTGCAAGTTTTTTGAAAGTGTGGCCTTGACAACTAGTTCCCTTGGAACCAAAATCTTAAGACCAACTACAAGATCCAAAAAAAACATTATCAATAGCACCCTCTTTTTGTTTTTCAGATTAAATCTGTAACACTTTAAAAACTATGACATGAAATCCTAACACAACTTCAAACAAAATCATAAAAATGAAAAGAAAAAAAAAGAGAGAAAAAAATTAATTTTCCTTTTAAAAAGTTTAAAATAAACATTTTCAATTTCAAAAAATAATAAAAAGCAATTTAATTAAAAACAAGAGAGATTTTATACCTTTGGTTTCTCACATTCAATATTATTCATATTTAATCATCTTCTCTTGTTCTAGTTGTTTCTATCTGTAATGTTATGCCTTCCTACTATTATTTGTATAGAAAAATCTTTGTTAATCTTCACAATAATTAACTATTTATAAAGTTTCGATAAATTTTACTAATAATAATAATAATTTAATTTTAAGGTCACAGTCATGCCAAACACCAAATTGGTGTATGGGATCCCTTTGTTTGTGGGACAAGGGACCCCCTCCGCGCAATGATTTGACTGCTAAAGTCTATGGAGGTGTACATACCCTATCCCCGTCTTAATTTGAACCTATGACATTTAAGGAGGAAACACTTGTTCTTAGCCACTAAACCCACTCATGTCATGCTTACCCACTCAACAAGATTGAGATTATGTGATCGAGATGGATATTGATGGCCACCTACCTATTCCACTGGCTCAAAACATGGTTTTCCACCTTGGAGGTTTTTCGGGTCTTGAACTTCTGGGGTCATTTTGAGGCCCTAAACAACACTTTTTGGGCACGACAACACCTAGACAATGCTTGAAGGCATAGTCTAGATCAAGAGAAATGTGTACTCCTCAACTAGACCTTTCAAACAAGCTATCACGCGCCCCAAACAAAGATCGCATGAAAAATTTACGTCCTTGGAAAGTTGATGTACCAACTTACCCCATCGGGGCCCACATGACTTTTGGCGTTTCATCTTCCGGGGTTAGGGTTTTGGATTTTATTCATGTTAAAAAGGCCTCTAAAGCCTCATTGAAAACATCATCATCTTCTTGCGAATGAGTGTAGCTATCACATCTCTTCTCAAAGATAAGCTGCCACCATTCTAGCGAGTCATTCACTATGTAATTGTATAGTTTTTGTACATTCTCTCATTAATAAAAATTGTGCATTATTGTATCTCTGTGTTTATTGCAATATTTATGTGTATCTTGCAATATCTCTATATATTCCATTGTTATGTCTCCGCCTTCATTTCGTTCTCAAAATAATCTGGATTAGTGGTATCAGAGTAGGCTACTCCTTTTCGTTTCTTAGTGCATGTTCCCGACGAGGTCAGGGTATAGAGAGTTGGGTCTCGAGCTAGTTTATCTTGAGTAAAACCACTCTCACCAGCCCAAGCAACCTCCCATGGCGGAGGAAAAGAGAGATGAGGGAGCAAAATATCCCATCAATCTATTGCTCGTAGAAGCACTCGTGCAACAAAGGAACGAGATGTTGGAGAATTTTGCTCAAATCCTTCAACGATTGTCGATAATAGCATGAGCATATTTGTCAAACACTCACTTTGGGGTTGATGCCCCATTCAAGGTACAAGTTAATTTTGATATTCTCATATTTGAAGGCCATATCGATGCAGATGCTTTGGAAAAATGGTTAACTTTGCTAGAAGGTTATTTCTTTGTTCACATTTTTTCCAACAGAGAAAAGATCACCTTTGCACTTGTTAAGGCTCTCCCCCATGTCATACATTAGTGGGAAGCTTACTAGGAGAAAAATTACATAAAGGAGTCTGGAATATTTGGGGTCGATCCCACTTGATATTTTTTTATGGATGCAGTCAAGGAGAAATATTACCCCGTGGGAAACTATGATGACTAGTACATGAGATGGACCATGCTGCATCAAAAGTGGGACCAAACAGTGTCGAATTTCACACATACCTTCCATACCTTGCGCACAAGTTGGGTATCAAAGAATTTGAGTGGCATTTGGTTCTGAAATACTGCAGGGATCTACACAGGTACATCCAAACTGAAATGGAGTTTCTAGACATCTCATCACTAGGAGCTGCTTATAGATATGTTGTCAAAATCGAGTAGAAATTTAAGCAATAGAACAAACGAGAATTTGGGTCTGCAACTTTGCAACAATTAAAGTATGGTAAAGGAAACCCTAACTCACAGAATTGTCAACCTCAAGACAACTAGTCCAAGCCATAGGAAAACAAGGGAAACAAGAATACGAAGGACACTAGGAAGTGGTGCAACTTGCAAAAAATCCCTTGGCATAACACCGATGAATGTCACTCGAAACAATCATTGGTAGCCGATCTCAAAGAAATAGAGCTGATCCCTGACTCAGAATCCGATTCAGATAATAATAAAAGGAGACAGATAATTGATGCAGAGCCCACTACTATTGTCGTGACTGCAACAATCCAACCAGAAAAACCAGAGGATCATGAGGAGGGGGAGTGCCTTTTCCATTAACAAAAGTGGGTGAAGGGGACCCCACTGCATTTGATTATTGAGAGCGAAAGCCAAAAGAACTTCATCTCAGCAGAGGTTGTCAAGCAGTTGGATTTGCCGACAAGACCACACCCACATCCATACAACATCGGATGGCTTCACCAGGGACGAGATCTTCATGTCAGCCAACAGTGTCACCTGTCATACGACATCAAGCCCTTCAAGGATGAGGTACTGTGTAATGTTTCCCCACTGGAAGTCTGTGATGTTCTGTTAGGCCAACCATATATTTGGAAGTGTCATGTTGTTTATGATTCTCGACCCCGTAGCATTATTATTACTTTGGGGGGTCAACTCTACAGGATACTAGAGGTAGTTTTGACTATTGTCCCAACAAAACAGTGCCGCAAAGTAATCTCTCATACTGCAAAGTTTAGCCTCTTCACGATCGGTTCAAAAGAGAAGGACACTGCAATCACTGTAGCCTTGTCCCAAGACCATTATCTCCAGTAGAAGTACATCAACAAGATTGTAGAAGAGCACCAAGATATTCTTATTTCACCTACAGGGGTGCCTCCACACTGTCCAGTCAAGCAAAATTATAACAAATCCCTTCATACTCCTCATGCTGCATCCTCACCGACATACTCCTCCCACACTCGAGAAGATCATGTAGCTAGATTGGTTGAATGGATCCAACCCCTCCAGAAATAGGTTCATAACATCATTCAATAAGCTAAGCAAGACAACTTCTGCAACAAGGAAAGCAACTTACCAAGGTGCAGATTCAACAAAAGATTCCCCATCTTCCACAATAACTTGACACAATGAGGACCATTGCTTCCTAAGGGGGAAGGATTGATCCAGATGGATATAGGTGGCGACCCACCTATTCCACTAGCTCAAAACATGGGTTTCCACCTTGGGCAGTTTTTCTACGTTTTTTCGGGTCCTCAACTTTTGGGGTCGTTTTGAGGCCCTAAACGACATATTTTGGGCACGAAAGCGCCCAGATGATAGTTAAAGACATGGTATGGGATGAACGAAATGTGTACTCCTCAACTAGACCTTTCAAACGAGCTATCGTGCGCCCCAAACAAAGATCGTATGCAAAATTTGCACCATTGGGAAGTTGACGTACCAACTTACCCCATCGGGGCCCACATGACTTTTGGTGTTTCATCTTTTGGGGTTAGGGTTTTAGATTTTATTCATGTTAAAAAGGCCTCTAGAGCCTCATTGTAAACATAATCATCTTCTTGCAAATGAGCGTAGCCATCACATCTCTTCTCAGAGATAAGCTGCCACCATTCTAGCGAGTCATTCACTTTGTAATTTTACAGTTTCTATACATTCTCTCATTAATAAAAAAATGTGCATTAGTGTATCTCTGTGTTTATTGCAATATTTTTGTATATCTCGCAATATCTCTATATATTTCATTGTTATATCTCTTCCTTCTTTTCATTCTCAAAATAATCTCGATCATTATACTTACCTAATCAACAAGATTACCTATACTTACTACATGCCATATGTGACTGGTCAATTTTTTTTTGAATATCATTACATTGCTCATAAACAATAATTCAATTTATAGTGAAGATATTGATATCAACAATTCATTATAATTTTAGATATCATGTTCACATCCCAAGGGCCTCATAACTTTGATTGGGTTATCTAATGAAGGAAATTGAAAATAAACTATTTCTTTAATAGATGATAATGACATAACTAATGCAACGCCATTCCCCAAAAAATAATTGGGAATAAGCAATAATATACCTTCAAATTCATAGGCTCCCATCAACAAAACTATTTATCATCAATCATGCAAAGAGTATGGATATGAAAATGGTCAAAATGTTTTTTAGTTTATAATTATTACGCTTTCAATCCCACCCATTGTAACATGTTTAACCGTTTGTTCAAAATTCAAATTTGGACAAATTTCCTCTCATATATGTTAGAATACTCTATATAAAACTAAGACAAATTTCCTCTCATACGAACCTAAATACTCTATATGTTTCAATTATGTGGAAAGCTTATCACCTTTGGCACAAAATTGTCCACAAAATATCACCTTCTGCCATCACCACATATTTAGCTCGTACATACATCACTAGCATGGCCAAACGTTTGGATGTCCACTTGTTATGGAAAAAGTAATTGTACAAACACGATGACAGTGCCAAATATTTGGAGGTTCACATGTCAGGCACAAGGTAGAAGGTACAAACATAAGTAGCATGGCCAAATTGCGAGGGTGCATGTCTAAATATGTCGGGTGAGAATGCTTGGGCACCAAGAAAATTAGAACGCAATGGTAGGTGACTAACGCACTGAAATATAAACAAGCATATGCTGCAAAGCAACTAAGTCCCTGCATAGTACATTGTTGACAATTGGTCCAAGTTATTGGTATATATGCTCTACTTGAGGTTATATCATAGACATTTATACCATAGTATTCACCTTCAAAAGTTATGTTCTCGAAGCTTTGCAGTTAAAGACTTTACATGTAATGAAACCAAATAATATGATTTTCTTATTTTCCTACTTTCTTCTTTCAATTGATGATATTCCATTCATCCAAACTCAATTTTTTTTTTTATCTTAATATTTGATAGTTCAGTCTTAAACTTTTATGAAATGCTCTTATGACATCTACAAAATCTATCTTCTTTTTTATTTAAAAAAAAAATTGTGATTATTAAAAAATATTGAATAAATTTAATATTTTTGAATTTTAATCCTTTAACTCCTCTATTTATGTTTTGATGCTAATAAATTAAAATTCTTAAATAAATATTTTTAATCAAAATTTTCATTATTTAATCAAAATTGTAACTTCTACACAATCTCTTTTACAGTTAAAATAAAATAATTTGTTTTTTACTTATTCATTTATTTTTAGTGTAAACTCATATTAAACTTTGATCTATCAAACACTCAAAGGTGTGATTTTTTTTATTTTCTATTTTTTTTTTTTAATTAAATTCACTTTATTTATTATTTCATTCTTCTTATTTTGAATTAAGTACACATTATTTTATTTATTTATTAATTAAGTGGACTTTTTTTTTTTTATTAATTATGAGGATCACATAATGCTTCAACATCTCTCATAGTGCACTGCACTATTCTCGTACAAAAATATTAGGACTTACTTAAATTAGTAAAAAATAATTTTACATTTAAAATTGAAGTATAAAATTTGGTCAAATGATATTTGGTCTTTACATACAAATATAATTTGGCTAACTGATTTTGGATTTAATCAATGAGTAATATAGAACTTGGTATGTGATTTTGATATAAAATACTACTTAAAATGTGATTTTGATATAAAATACTAATAACAATAATAATCTAATTTTAAGGTGACAACTAAGGGAGACACCAAATTGGTGTATGAGACCCCTTGTTTGTGGGACAATGGACCCCCTTTCATGCAATGATTTGACTATTAAAGTTTACTGAGATATGCATACCCTACCTCTTCTCGATTTGAACTTGTGCCTTCTTAACTTGGTCAAAATAATACTTAATGATTTGCTTTCATAAAATAAATTTTCAAATAATGATTTTAACATTAAAACAATTTAATTAAAAGATTTTGATATAAATATTTATTTAATTGAAGAATAATAAAGAATTTGGTAATGATTTGCAAAATGTTTCTATAAATGATTTTGACATTAAAAAAATTTAATTAAGGGGATTTTTGATATAAATATATTATTTAATCGAAGAATAATAAAGAATTTGGGATGATTTCACATAAAAATATGATTTTGACATTAAATACTATAAAAATATGAGTTTGCCGAGGAGTCTAATCATTTTGATATAAAATACTATTTAGTTATAAAACTGGGTGAAAATAGTGTTTAATGGTTTCCTCTTTGAAAATTAACTTGCTAAATGTTTATACGTAAACGATTTTGACATAAAAATACAAAGTCATAGATCATGGCCAAATGATTTGATAAAAAAATACTTAGTCAAAATCAGTTCTGTTTAATGTTTTGTGCTTAGAAAATAAGCTTTAAAATGTTTGAAATTAATTTTTAATTCAGCACATCGTATTTGTAAAAATCAGATATCGGTGCTTATGCTTTATAAGCTTAGTCTAAGAAAGCTGCTCGTGCTCAGTGGTTTTTGATCAAACTTAGTTGAAGAAAAGTATATGTGGTTAGTGGTTGGCCTTTTATGGATTATTTCTTTGAGTGATTGTAGTAAGTGTAGGTTGGTTAAGTCATTGCATGTCGCAAAATTGTAGGTATTGGAATGACTTGGGTAGACTCAAGTCATAAAAAAAAATCTGGGCGAACTACAAGTCCCCTACAAGTCCATTACAGGTGGTATTAGAGTTGATTTTGGAAATAATTGGTGCTCTTCACCATTGTCACTTCTGTGACAATTGGTATCAGAGTAGTTTGAGGGTTTGTTTCAGAAATTTCTTTTTGATGTTGGTGCACTTCACTACTATGACAATTGGTCACATATTTGACTTGAGATAGTTTTTGTGCTCTTCACTAGTGACTCTTCCATGAAAAGCATTATCAAGTCTCTCATAAGGATCGTTCATGCTTTCTAGGGAAACTTGAAATGAAGTAGAAGGATTTGGGTCGAGTTTGGCAATTGATAATAGATTGAATTGATGACTGACAAGGGCGTAGACTTGGTACCTTGGCGCAACAAGCAGCGAAGACAGTTCTCTGGATGGAACGATGAAGACTCTTGTTGGCTTAGGTGTGTTGCAAGCTTGAGGTAGCAAGGTGAGCCAAGTCTTTGAGACTTGGGCAGACTTTCCAATGTGCCTAGGCATTTGACTCGTTCATGGGTTGCAGCATGGAAGGCACTGAAGAAGAGTCATGGAAGACCAGGATGGATACCGTGACTAGGAAATTGGAACAATGGGATAAAGAGATTCGACACTTGTACCAGGCTCATGTGGTGAAGCTGGAGAAGATCTCCACACAAACAAAAGCTTGGGTCCAAAAATTGAATCCTTTGATAGACCAAGTGGAGACTTGGTCATTGCCAAGGTTGGGGTCACTTAGAAAGGAGGACACCCAAGACGACAACATCATTACAATGAGGAAGCGACCTAGATTGCCTAAGTCCAGAGGTAAGTCTCTTGCATGCTTTCTTTGTTATCAGAATTACTTTGCAATTGTCCTTTGAATGTAAAGTTGGAAGACTTGAAATAAGTCCAAGTGCAAACAATAGTGAAGAAGAAGCTTGCAAACATGGGAGTGGTAACCCATGTGTAGAGGCCTTCAAAGGAGATGTTGGAAGGTCTGGGCACCTTGACAACATGTCTAAGCAAGTTTATGGAAGCATGCCATGGATGTGGTTTGCAACATAAAGGTGTGGATGGACTTAGTTTTGTGCAACTGTAAGTGGGTTGAAAGTGGCATCCTCGGTGGACATTATTGCGACCCATATCTTTGTGAGTGAACAAACTACTACATCACTTCGTCGTAATCTTGAGAGCAACATGGTCGCATCAATGAAGTTGATAACAAGAATGGTTCATTCTGCATATTTGAAAGTTGGGGATTGGTTTGGCATCTTGGATTTGAGAGTGGCTCCATTGGATGACCATATAGTGGTCTTGGGGTAGGACTTTCTCAAGATTTCCAAAGTTGTTTCGATGCCCCTTGAAAATTGTTTGGTATTCTTGAATGGAACTGAGATGTTTGGTGTGCTTATGATGATTAGAAGGAAGTTGGGATGGATGCCAAGAATGCCAATTGTGGAGTTGATTGAGGCACCCAATGGGTCTACAAACAAGCCTTATGTCGTTGAACAATAACATGGAGATTTGGTTCTGGGAAAGGGTGCCAATGATGGTGAAGATCAAGTAGACATTAGATTGACGACAATGGAGGCTTCAATGAAGTTAGTCTTGGAGAAGATTAAATGATTGTGCACATTGAAGAACCATAAGAAGGACGTTGGGGGCAAGATGAAGATTGCACCAACAATAGTTGAAGAAGTCCTTGAACGAGGCACAAACTAAGAAGTACTTTGCTCCCCACAAGCTTAGTTGGGTCACATGAATGTCTTAGCTTGGGTGGAAAATTATTTAAGTGTTGGGTCCAAGTAGTGCATGGAAGCACTCGCCCAACATAATTATTGGTTGGATGTGAAAGAAGTAGGAGACAAAGAAATCTATAAGCATGATGCCCCTACCATTGTGAAGTGTTGTAGGTTGGCCATTGACATCTATGATTATGCATTGACCACATATTGATTGGAAGGATTGGGATATACACCTTAGAGACAAAGGTAGTTTTGAAGTACTTTCGCAGGAGGCACAAGTTGGACACCATGGTTGGAAACAACCTTGGCCATCCTCTTTTCCCTAACGAATCAGAAGTGGGCTCATTGCCTAGGAGCAGGCAGTGGAGCCTAGAGTGACTTGGAAATTTTTTCTTTGAAGATGAATTAGTAGTATGAAAGGAAGGTGGTTTCATTGCCTTAGTTCAATGGAGAGTACATAATGTTGGGTTACAGGAGGTGACTTGATAATTGAGGAAAACTTGGTGACTTTTTCTTGGTCCATTAAGGTTGGACAGGATGACTGAAATGTAGATGGAAGATACATATTTTGGACAAGGGTGTTGACAATTAACAACAATAAGTTCCTCCTGCAAAGGATTGCTAAAAACACTATTATTTAATTATGATAATAATATAATACTAGTAGGTGGGACCCCCTTGTAGACTAGAGGTGCACGGATAGACATATGACACATATTTTGCTGTTGTTATGACGTTGACTACACAATCCTACCTTTTTGATGATGCACTCTTGGTTGCATTTGGCGTGATAATGAGTGGTTAATGCATGTTGTTGGTAATAATTTGTGACACAGAACAATTTCCATGGTTATGAGGTTCATGTTGGTTATAGTTGCTATATTATAAACTTGTTACTAATTCTTATGTTGATTACTTAGCCACATATATGCAAGGGATACTTAATGGTAGCATGATCAAAACAAGGGAAATTATGGAAAGGTTCTATAGTTATAGCAAAAGGAAAGGGACTATGTGAAAGACTACATGCAAATTTCAAATGTAAGAGTTAATGGATTAAGTGTTAGTCCTAGATATTATGCTCTTTGTTTGGTTAATGGACTATGCAAATTTCATTAAAGTCGCTTGTAGGCGCATATAACAATGTTGATATGGATTATTGTGTGGAGTTATGGAAAACGTTAACTTATGAAATATCTTGGGTGGCGCACTATGCAATAGATATGGTCTCAAATTCTACGATGGCTTGGCATTGATTATGCATTGGTGATATGGTTTGATTTATTGGTGGATGTTATGCTTATTGGGATGTCTCGTACTTCGAATCAAATGGGGCCAGGTGATGGAAGCGACGTACATTTACTGCACGTCACTACAAACCTTCCCCATCGCCCATCACCCTAGCATTGTTCCATTGTTACAGTTTCGCTCTGTTGGTTGGGAAGCTCCACGTTTTCAGTTTTTTTTGGAAGGGAAGGCTCGACGAACTCATCATTTAAGCATTTTTTCCACAGGTATGATTCTTTTCTCTCCATCCATGAAGTATTCTCTATTTTATGAACCAAATGGTGGCTCAGTGATGCTTGGATTCTGTGTGTTCTTGATATTTTCGACTGTGTGTAAATGTGGTGTTATGGATCTCCGTGATAATTGTAAAATGTTGGAAATAACAAGAAAAGGAACGGGTATTATTAAGTTGCACGTTGGTTGTTTTCTCGGTCAATGTAGTTTTATGATGGGTCTTTATGGAATAATAAGTGACAGTGGTGCAATAAGGCTTTGGGTTGATGATTCAGGGTTTTTGTTCTGTGTATCATTGTCTGTTAACTCGTTTCCTCTCAATTGTTGTGGTAATCCTTACCCAGTTGCAGAGAAATTGCCAACAATGGTGTGTTCTTTTATCGAACCCCAAAATGCTGTTAATAGCTCGTTCCTCGTTGTCTTTTTGCTGAAATCTTGCTAAAGGTCTAATCTTGGTCACTCGAATATTAATATAGGCATGTGTGTTTAATGGATGCGAAGGGTTCCACACACCACCCCTATCATTCCCGCTGTAATAATGTATGTGGGCTCACTGTCAATGATTGTCAAAAGTTATTAACCTCCCGGTTGATTGGAAAGAGACATTGTCTCGATGTGTTTGAATACCCACCACTGTTAAGTTAACCCTCATCTCTTCTCTGTAAGTGTTAGACACACCTATGTGCACTGAGTTATTTTACTCTTACTGTCTTTGCTCTCCTTAGGTGTTAACTATTGGTTCTGTCAAGAGCTTGGAGTAATAAGTAAGGAATGTATGGCTCACTGTTGTGTCTTTTCAAAATCTATTTTGGCTTGTGGTTGTCAATCGATGGTAGGGTGGATACAAGTTTCAAAAGACTGTCAAATCTTTGTGTTTTTGTTTAAAAAGATAAACATGCTCTTGTTGCCTCCCTGCATTTGATTTTGACAGAGCCTGATTTAGACTCTGACTTGTCTTTTCTCTCCCCAGGCACCTTTTGGGGTTGTCAAGTATTGGTTACCAGTGAAATGGTTAAGGAAGTCTTGAAAGACACATGCTCTCTCATCGAGTGTCTGTCTAGTCCTTCTATGATAAAATTGTTGGAACAAATAAGAATGAAACAAGAGGCCGCATACAATTGAGGATTATCTTCCTATCCGTTATGGTTTCTCTCACTGTGTTTAATCCAACATGGTCTTGATTGCATAAGAAGACACATGTGTGAATTTTACTAAGCCCAATCAGGGTTCTGGTAAGTTAAAAAAAGGTGCATGTGTGTCAGTTTAGTTCTGTTCGCTTCACATATGATATAGTTATATCGAAATCATAGTGAAGACTACCAATTGTTAAAAAAAAAAAGAAGTTATATATACATGGATCAAGCTCGAGGTTTATGTTTGGATTGACTATTGTTTCAATTCAAGATTTTTTTGATTGAGTGATTAAAGTCCTATGTATGATCGGACATGATTTTAAGTCTGTCCACATTTTTGAAAATACACCTGTGTACATTTAAATTGGGCCCTATTGTTGATTGGTGAACAATGACTATTGATTGCTTATCATGGTGCACTATTGATTATCAGGGATAGATGTTGAGAATATTGTTGTGCATGTTTGATTTAAAAAAAAAGAAAAAAATAAGGGTTCAACATTATAATAAACAATATTGTTGAATGGAAAAAGTTTTTATAAGTTGTGAATGCATAGACTGTTAAAATTAAGGATTTCTGGGAAAATTTAATTTATATTGAGACAACAAGCAATTTTGTATACAATTGACGAACAATGAATGTTGGTCTTGGAAGTGGATGCTTTTTGGATTAATTTTAAATGGAGTTATGATTGTATGATTTATTTAATTTGTTTTATGAACAATATCCATCCAATTACCTACCATTTTCTCACTTTTTTGCTCAATACAAATCCGCTCACAATCCTAGATTCATTTTGCACACCCTGTTCTTAAACATAAATTAAAAATCTGTATTACAGTGATTAAGAAATAACACAGAGATGCCTCATAGATGATATGATTTGGTTATTGTTGCACAGTCAATTGTTCAATGATGGTTGAGCAGTAATCGTGTTCTTACTCCCTTTCATTTTCTCACTTTTTCGCTCAATACAATCCCCTCAGATATCCCAAAACGATAATTCATCGCTTGCTCATTAACAATTATTGAATGAATTTTATGGATTGAATTGCATGGGTCTGATGTGATTATTGAGCCAAAATTTGTTTCATATTAAGAGATGTCATGTATGGTTTGTTTAAGAAGCTAGTTTATAATAAACGATGTATACAGGATGAGCTTCTTCAACAGAGGAAGTCATGACCGAAATAATAGGGGAAAAGGGAATTGGAATAGAGGGCCCAAAAGGCCAAGATTCTCAATACATTTTGATGCATATCCTCAAGAGTTTAACCAACTCTTCCAAGATGGATTTTTCAATTGGATTGGACAAGGGGTAGTCCAACCTAGACCAGAGAGGCCTCCCTTCCAACCCCAGCATGCCCCTGGTATTCCTGTGCCCTTTCATGTTTTATTGCAACCTAAAGTCCCTGAGAATGATGGATGGAAGGAGATTGTTCACCGAGCAGTTTCCCAACATCGTGGCTAGCCAAATTTGTCTCTACCTCCTCCTCCTCCACCTGCTAACCCAAATGCCCAGATTTCCGTTGCACACTCACCTGTACAGTCCTAAGCAAAAGACTGAAAACCGAAGCCTACCATATGCATGATAAAAGAAAAGCTGTTGCTGCCCCCTCCTCCCCCTCAAGTGATTCAGCCAAATCTGTTTCATCCCGCATGCACTTGAGAGATGACTGTTGTCATTTCATCAGTGAGATCAAGCCTAAAGTCTCTACACAACCTAAGGCTAATTCAGAGAAGTCAAAAGGAGATAGCAACAACAAAGGGAAAATTGTCTCTCAATGTGGAAAATACAGTTTTTGACTTTATTTTATTATTGTTTTATTGAGGACAATGGACTGCTGAAGGTTTTGGACATCATACTATTTTTGGATATTCTGGATATTATATGTTTGGATATGATTTGAAATATCATTGATATTTAATTTTCAAATTATGAAAATGATTATGGGAGCCACAAGGAGGGATGTGTCTAATTTATTGTCTAGTTAGGTTTATTTTTGTGAAAGAAATTAAAGGGAGTTACAAGGGGTCCCACGTACTAGTTATTATTTATTAAAAGACCCTTATTATTATTATTAATTCTTCCCCTAAACTAAAAGTTAATTGAGTCTTTGTTAACTTAACTAAATGAAGTGGTTGAACTACTTCAACTAATTTGGAATGTATAAAAGCCAAATGAAGAGCAAGAAAAAGAGGAGAATAAAAGGAGAAAGCATACTAAGGTTTTCTCTTGAGTTTTATTGAGATAGTTCAGTTTTCATTCATTCTTCAATTCATTAAAATCCTAATTCTCTTTTATGACAGTAGGGTCCTATTGTAGACAACATGATTCAAAGCTGAATTACATCATTCAAACACTTGTTTTCAAAGGTGTTGATCTATCTTTGATAGTATGTGTAGACTTGTCTGTTTATGAATTAAATTTTATGACTGATAAAGGATATTGTGCAGAGTCGAGTGGGCAACAATCTGTGGCAAGCTGATCCAGATTTTAAAGTTCAGTTTTTACTTCTTGTCAGAGTCCTTTTGTATGGTTCTCATCGAGGATATCTAAGTTTGACTTCGGTCCAAACTCCCTCATGGATTTTTGTAAAGAGAATGACTCTTTTGATTTCTTGGAATGAAATAAGTGATTGCTTTTCTATCTCATCTATGTTTATATGTGACTTGGTATTTTTTATTTTGTCTCCACATTTATCTTTTGCATCTGTATTATTCAGAAAATGGTATAAAAATGTTATACTTTTTTGCAACAATCTTTTATTAAAAAATCAGCCTAACCCCTTGTAATTAATACTTGTGGATTGGGAAACACTTTTTGAGGCTATAAACATTGGGTCAAATTCCCGACTATCTTGCATTAGCCAAGCAAGATCCGAAAATGCTTGAGTAAGATAATTTCATATCTTTTCCTCAACAAAGGGGACGTGCATTCTTGTAGAATGGACATGACGATTGGATCGATTAAGGGATGGGGACGACCTCCATACAAGTGGGGTAATATCCCCTCATCATCCTCTAAAGGATCCATGTGTAATCAACCACATGTAATCATAATCCAAGGAGGGGTCTCATGTGGTCCACGAAGCATCATGAAGACTAGAGTGAAGATACACAATCCAGACACAACATATCAAGTGAGTCATGTTAATGCAAAATCCATTAGATATATCACATATAATATCCTCTTCAAACTTCAGACTAGCTTACAAAATTATGCAATTTTTCAAGTCTAATTATGTTTGGGTCATTCTTACCCCCTATTAGGTGTGCCAGTACCCAAACCAAGAGGCATGTCCAAGGGAAACCCAACAAGGGGTATGTGTAATGATAATGATATGGATTGGGGTTTACTTCATATGGTGGATGTCATTGACATGCAAATCCATGCATATTATTCATCCTCATTAGTGCCTTTATAGAGGGGGGTGCTTAGGAAATGAGATACCCTTTCCTCGACATTATGTCTTTCAAAACCCTTTTTTGTATTTTTCTTTATAGATTTTACCTCTTTTGGATTTTGACATTTCATTTTCTAAGTCCTTTATAAGATATGTATTCATTGCATAGGACCTGGGGTGATGGCCTCTTAGCAAGTGGGTATAGCCTATGGTTCTCTTTTTTTTTAGTTTTTAATACTTTGCTTTTTTTATTTGTTTATTTTCCCTGCATTTTGAATTGAGGCTTTTTCTCTTTCTATACCTATTTTTTTTAAAGCTGCATTAGGCTCGAGCTTTATAGCCCCATCTTCCATGGGATTCTGAGGCACATAATTTTTTGGGGTACATGTAACACCTAGACCAAAAGAAAGGACAATATATAGGTGATGGATGTAATCGATTTCACCTTCGATCGATCCCACTCTCCCCTTGGAGAGTGAAGTCAAAGTGATCAATCCAATACCACCCTTGGTCGATCCCACTCCTCCTTTGAAGAGTGAGGATGTCCCTTGGGTCTTTCTTGTTTCTACAAATTCTTCTGGACAAGGGGGCACTTCACCCATCCCAACGGACCCCCTCCGGGTAATGAGGCCATTCTTTTAGATTGGGGTGCACTGCTAGAATCTCATCTTCCTTCCTATATACCTTTCCAAACCACTATTTAGGTTTGTGGTAGGGAGGTTCCTTATACTATTGTCGATGAAGGTGCATTTATTAGTATTTTATCCTCCATTTCTTGGCAAGATTTAGGTTCTCCTTAGCTTGTGCCGGTGACTTAGAATTTGCTGGATTTTAACAGAAGGGCTAGTCAACCTTTAGGGATCCTTCCTCAGTTTCCTATTAATTTAGGAGGGAAAACTGTCTATATTGATGTGATGGTAGTCCATGACCCCTTGGAATTTAATTTTCTCCTCGGGCAAGACTATGTTTATGTTATGAAAGCTATTGTGTCCACCATATTTCGAATGCCGTGTTTCCCTCACAATGGAAATATAATGACCATAGACCAAATTTAATTCATTGGACCTCATATGATGACCAACCATCTGACTTCCATAAACGATCCTTACATTCCAGTGACATTCACCCCGCCATAGGTCAATTATGTGGCAACTTGTCCCATGCATTCAACTCCGAATGGGAAGGAATCTCTCCCTTCTTATGATTTTTCTATGATAGTTGACATGGTGATCTCTTCGATAGGGCTATTAGATCTTGATATCCCTACCATTACCACGACCCTCGACATGTATTCCTTCCAGAGTGTACTTTTTCCATCTATAGAATATCTCTTGGAAGCCATGACCAAGCAGAGGTTATTGAGAATAGTTTATTTGCTAATTTCAACCTCATTAAAAAATGAAACTAGGTTCGAGCAGAGTTCTCGTTTCTGTGTCAATCTCATTCAAAAATGAAACAGAGGGCCTCAAGCATAGTGTTTATAGTTTCAATCTTGTGTAAAAATGAAACCTACCTTGCGAGCATAGTTTTCTTCTCTGTGACAAGATCGTTAAAAAATGAAACACAAGTATGGGAATAGAACCCAGAGGTCATGAGAAAAGTTTTTTTCCCATGTCAAGCTCGTTAAAAAATAAAACAACTGCCTCTCCCATTGAGTTGAGTCTTTTGCTAGATCTCATAAATGTTGAGTCGAGTCTTTTGCCAAATATCATAAATGTTGAGTCGAGTCTTTTTCTAGATACTGTAAATATTGAGTCAAGTCTTTCACCATATCTAATAAATGTTGAGTCGAGTCTTTCACTATATCTTGTAACTTAACCTTCATTTCATCCACCTGTGTCAGTTGATCCTCTTTCTTCCTCTGGCGAAAATTTTCCTATTAGTAACCATGAGTCTATTGGGTATAAAAATTGGCATTAGGAGAAGAGTCGGTGGATGAAACAAAGCTTGGGGGGCAGGTCTCCAGCCTCTAGACATCATGTTGGAGCAAAGCCACTAGATTATATCATGCAAGTTGGGGGAAAAGTACCAACTATCCACGGGTTCCATTCAAAACCTTTGGAAATTACGTTGGGAAGTTTCGAGCTCAGTATTTGTTCTTTCTCGTGCTCATTAATACATGAGAATAGGTTAACGAATACACTTTTATCTCTTTTTTGGAATCGTAAAATCTATACGTAAAAGGAACTCTTTAGAGTCTCCTTTAAGCTCTTTTCAAACTCCCTAAACATGGAAATATTGTTGAGTGAGATTTCTTCCTAGTTTTGAAAGGGCATCTTTCGAGTGGTAGTTTATCTCTTTTTCGGCCTCGTGAGACTAATTACAAAAAAATAATACTCTAGTCAAGCATGATTATAACATTTAACCTTTGTATTGTTTTACACTTTTTTCGGGCTTGGGAGACTAAAGTTATGAAAAAGTTATCCATGGAGTCATCTTTAATTTATTTTTAGATTCTGTAAACGTGAAAAGCCATCGAGTTTACCTTCTTTGGGCTCGTAAAACTATGCATCGAAGGATATATGTGAATCCAATCTCTAGGACCCATACAAGACCAAACCCTTACTTCTTCAGGTTCGTTAAACATGTGAAGAGGAACTTACCGAAGGTGAGTTGTGCCGAGAATTTGTTATCCTCCTCAAGCTCATTAAAAAAGAAATAGGTACTCATCTATCTAGACGGGGGAAAAATTTGAAGGAAGTGGGTCAAGTTGTTTGGAATCCTTTATGGAAGCTATTGTCTCCCTTGAACATGGCATAAGTTTATGTCTCGTCTTACAGTTGGTTAATATTATTGTCTCTGGGTCATACCAATTCTATGTGTCATCATACTTTTTCATTCCATTCGAAGAGTGCTCTTATTTTCCGTCATATTATTTTCTTGGTACTCATCAAGTCAATGCTGCCAAGTCACTTGTCGTGCCTCATCATGTTCAAGGGAAGTTTCACTTCAAACCATCCATCTACAATATTACCAATTTTCGTTTCCTATTTCAGTCCATACTCATTTGATCCACCATCTCACATCACTTTCCCGTGTCAGTTTTTTTCGATGATTGGGGATACATCAAGGCCCTCCTTCGACGAGTATTTTCCTTTCGACTTCAACACATCATACAAGAATTAGACTTAGAAACTAGTTATTACCTTGGGACCTGCATGCCTTAATGACAGGCCTCCTCGCTTTCGATAGTAGGTTTACATCATTGACCTCTAATCGGATGATTCCACGAATGTTAAACCTCAGCTCATTTATTCACATTCACTGACATGTACTAAGGTACCTTGAGAGTCATTGTCATCATTGGTGATTTCTCTCTCACTTGTTAATGATTTACCTTAATGACCGGTAATCAAGTGGTTTCTACCATGTTCGACATCAAATCATCTATTCACATGGGTAGATTTGTACCGCATCAGGATCAGGACGAAGACCCTTGGTTGGGCACTCATTATATTATGTGGTGTTCCTAGGCTACGATGGCGATCATTTGAGAATGTAAAATATTTTAGTACAATCACCATGTTGGTAATATTACTGATATATATACTGACACATATATCCACATTGTACTGATCAGTGGCTATGTTTTATCATCTCGTAGCTCCACTGTGTATTTTTCATGGCTGCGATCATTCCATGTCATGGAGGTATGGATCCACATTGTATCTCTGGTGGCCATATCCTTAGTCAGAATTATCATGGATCTGCAGTGTATTGGTCGGTGTGCATGCTTTGAGTCATATCATATTTCGAGCATAGGTATGCCTACCTCGGAAATGGAACGTATTTGTATGCTGACTGATGATTGTTTGCAACTTCTGTCAGGTTCTCCTTCTCCAACAACCTTGCATTGAAGAATTTATAAAGTGTTTTGGTCATCAGTTTCTCTTCTGACCTCACACTTTAGGGGGCATCTGTTAAACATCAAAATGTCACACTTGAGTTATGCACCCTAAGTGTCGCAAGTGTCGCAAAGTGACATATGCACCTTGTTAAGTGTCGCATGCACTGTCACAAGTGTCGTATGCACATTACCCAGTTTTGTATTCACGTTTTTGAGTGTCACAACCTATTGACACCATGAAAGACAGTTTCCATGACCCCTAAGTCATATTGGAGGAAGAAACTCATCATTTCAAGGTCAAAACACACCTTTTTCTTGGAAAAATCGACCATTTTTTGGGCACTTATGAAGAGTGGTGCTCCATTGGCCATGTTGGGGGAGTGCCACTTTATGGAATGGTGCCCCCCTTTCCATGTTAGAGGAGTTTCACTCTATAATATGGATCCATGTGTCCAGTTCCAGGGGAGCGTCGATCTTGTTAGAGAGGATTGAGGCATCCTCCACCTTATTCTATGAGTGAGCTCCATTGGGATGAGGTTGGTTATGTTCGACCCCTATGCTATGGATTCACCTTAGGATATGATCCAAACCTTAAGGAGACATATCCTCAACCATATCCTTCATTTTATCATTGTGGTTGTGCCTCTCAAGCCTATATATTGAAGGCATTTCCAAGGTGAAAGGGAGGAACAATTGAGGTATCAAAACTTTGATTTTGGAGGAGGCATCCGCATTTTGATATCAAGATTCATGCAAGTGTTGGATGATGAGAGATTGGAGAGGCTGTTGTTACATCAATCGTGGTCTGTAAGTATCTCTTTTTTGATTTCCAAGTAATATACACTTGGCCTATTTCCTTCAAGCTTGTGTATTTTCTCATTTTCTTGTCTATTGTTGCTCTAATATTTGTATATAAACTTGTCTTATATAATATTATAGAGTAGGAGACAGTTTTTTTCCTTGATGTCCATTGTAGATCTCAATTTGTGCCAGGGAGTTTGAAGATAAAGCTCAGGGATTGCAAGAAGTGAGGAAAAACGTCGAAACAGGTTCATCATATCCTTTCTCTCCTTATCATTCTGATTTGTTAAGATAAGTTTAAAGGGATGTTAGTGTCCACTTGTACTATTTCTATCTTGGTATAGGGGTCTAGTAATCGAAGGGATTTTTCATCTGTCCACAGGAGAAACATTCCGCAACAGAAGTTTGGTATTCATCCATAGTCAACCTTCGACGTTGATCCATGTTTAATGTTTTTCATTCCACTATTAATTTAGTTTCCTATTTCAAGAAAAACAAATAAATCAGAACACTTAGAATCCATTGCAGCCCTACAAACACACCATTACTATTCAATCCCCACCCCAAAGAAAAAACCACCTATTTGGGCATACTAAAACAAATTCTTGTTAACATCTAAAGAACTCAAGAAAAATGGAAACCATGAATCCAAAGAGCTAAGGCAAGTGTTAGATTTAACTAGTTTCACAAGTGTTAGATTTAATTAGTGTTATATTTAACACTGCCTAACCAAATATTTTCCTAGATGCATTATCCGTCATTTTATGATTATCTATAGAACTATTTCAATAACTCGTATTGTAAGGTTATAATTTTAAATAACAAAGGTCTC
>SNQJ01S0124823.1:21808-33684 GCA_010110895.2 Picea sitchensis | reverse complement strand
CAAATTGTGCCCTGGAGATAATGTATAACCTTAAGGAATGTTTGTCCCTGATTGTTGAGCCTGGACCATTCCCCACCCTGGGTCATTCCTCCTACACTAATCAAAGTGCGCCCTGGAGAGAATGTACAACCCTAAGGAATGACTCTCCAAACCATTTCCTCTATTAACCACAAGAGGTAAATACTGCCCTGCATCAACCTCCAAAACAGACCATTCCTCATGTTAACCACAATGAGAAATCGTTGTCTGGTGAGGCAGTCCAATCTTCTTGAGTAACCCTCAAGAAGAGAGACTGTCCTAGACCACTCCCCATGTTAACCACAATGGGTAGTCGTTGTCTATGATACATCAACAATCAAACTACTTTCCATGTTAACCACAATGGAAATTCACTATCCGTCAGAAATATCAATCCACTTTCTGAACAGGAAAGCATATGTCCAAGATGGACTAATTTTTAAATTTAAGGATGAATGTCTTCAATAATGTTTTCAGTTCCCCCTCCTAACTTGGAGAGACATTTCTTCCTTTTTCAATAGGAATTTGTTTCCACAAGCTCTAGCTTGAGTATGCAAACTCGTTCATCTTGGATAGAATCTTTATCAGAATGTCTGCTTATTTGCTCATCCGTGGAGATATGTATTGGAGAATCATTTTCTCCTTTCTGGACTTCATCATGGATAATGTGATGCTTGATTTCAAATGTACTTTAGTCTGGAACACTGTGAAGGCTTCATGTAGATATGAACAATAGAGTATATCATAGTTGGAAAGTTGGAACATATCTATGTGGCACTTCTTCTGCCATCATGAGATCTGATCTACTGAGTAGTCATCTTTATAAGGAATCTTCACCACACTTCTATTGTGCACTGGAGGTTCTCCACCAAGTTGTCTTCTTCTTATCTTCATACAAGAGTCTCTTTCTGGTATGCCTCAAAGTCTTGAGATTGCTCTTCATATGCTCTTTATTCAATTTCTCTGGAGAACATTCTTTGCATTCATCTGATGTAGAATTCTGACTCGTGGATATTGCAGATGATACAATGACTTATGTAGAGATAAGTCTGGTTTACTGGAACAAGTAATCATCATAGTCTTCTCCCTCCATCTGGGAGAACCTCTAGTTCTAGATATTGCAATTATTTTATTCATAAGTCTTCCATACACAGTTCTTCATCACGACTTCAAGTTCTTCTGCTTGATTGCTTCTAGTGAGTTCATATCAGGCTGGTAATCTTGTGATTCTTGATATTATGACTGGTTGTTCTGGTTCCTCTTTCTTTCTTGGAATCCTCATGTTCTTCTTCGTGTTTTTCTTTAGCTCTTGGGTCCATGGAGTTTCTTATAGATTCCATGCCCTAGAGATTCCACTACTTCCTTTCATCATAGGATCATGAATCTCAATGGACAACTAGGAATACTTTAAAGATTCTCTTCGAAGAAGTCTTCTTCTGTGGATGAAATTAACACGTATTGTCTTTTCATGGCTGCTACCATGGATATATATATCATCATCTTCAATGGATCATAGGATTAGCTCCCTCCTAATCCTTGCTTCATGTACAAGTGCATGTAATAAGCTCCCTCCATCTAATAGAGTCATTAATTCCATTTGCATATTTATTTCCTTCTGCAATATATAATTTTCTCTAGAGTCCATGCTTCCATCTGCATCTTCTGCTTTCGTCATAAGTCCTTTTCCAATTTCCTCTTGATTGCTGACATCTTTCTATCTTTGCTTCTTCTAAGTTTCTTTATGATTGATTTGACTTATCTTGCAATAGCTCATGATTTGTATTGTATTATCTAATGATATCCATTTTCATCTTGTTTGTTCTTCCATGGGTATAGTTCTTCTTAGAACACATTATTTTCCAAGAGATAGATATACAAGATATGTATAGGGACAATGCAAACAAGATATGTACAAGGACGATGCAAATAAGATATGTAAAAGAAATAAGAAGAGTGTTGTTACCTTTTTAGAAGAAGAAGTCTCTTCCATCCTGCTTAGTCTTCTTTGTAGGTTCCTTTTCTTCGACAATCGATGCTTCGTGTTTCTCTTTCCTTTTCTTTAGCTCAGGACACTGATTCTTGTAGTGACCGTACTTTTGACAGTTGAAGCATTGTACTTTTGAAATGTCTTTCTCTTGATTTGGATTCCTCCTTGAACCAAACTTCCTTTTGTTCTTGAAGTTCTTGAATCTTGTTGTGAAAGCTTGATCATCGTACTTCTTTTGGGGTTTATCTTTTGCATTGATCCTTGATTCTTCTTGAGCACAGCAAGTCCAAAGTTCTTAAAATGTTGGGTACTCCTTTCTTGTGTTCATGCTTGCGACAAATGAATCCCATGTCTTGGGAAGACCATTGAGTACTATGTTCACCAATTCCTTCTCTGAAGTGATCTCTTCAATAGCTTATAGTTGATATCTTAACTAGTATATCCTTACAAAGTATGATGTTATGTTGTCATCCTCATTCATCTTCATGTCACGGAGCTCATTCTTCAGACTCATAACTTGTCTGATGTTTCTAACTGAGAAGAGATTTGTTAGGGCATCGTACATCTTCTTCGATGAGTCAAGATGGGAGATGTAGGGTATCAGGTGGTATTTTATAGAATCCACTATGATACTCATGGCATTGATGTCAACATCTTTGAACTTCTCCACAGCTGCAACGTTCAGTAGTTCCTTCTCTTTTCCTTCTTCAAACTCTGGCTTCACGATCTTTCCTTTCATGATATCCATCACTTTACTCCTGGAAAGGATGAGGCCAATCCTTGTCTTCCATGCTCTGAATTTAGAGGCTCCATCTAACTTGTTCTCAGACTTCATAGAGTTCATCATGGCTTGCTTGACTTGGTCAAACCCTAGATTTGACCAAAATTTCAAACTTCACGTCTTGGCTTGCTGAGAGTATCAGGAGATGCGTTGGGATAGGTCACACTGATATATCTAGAGATTAGGTCAATCCATTCACTTAAGGTGCCTCGACAAGAGGTTTAGGTTTTCTGCAACTGCACCTGCTAGTAACCGTAGCTGTAGTGTCTTGGACGCTGCTTCTGCTAGTAACCCTAGCGGCAGTTCCTCAACGAGCTCAATATCTAGCGGATATGTTTCCTTCCAGCATTTTAGGCTGACTGAAGGGGTGTGGGCCCATAACATATTAGAATATAGAAGATGTTTTTCTCATTTTACCATTGACGATACCCTTGTCACCCAACCATAGGCCGAAGCCACCCTCCAAGGACCTTAACCTTTACTGAGAATTACTCTGGAATCAAACCCTAGGCTAAATGGCCAAACAATATGTAGTGCATCTTCCTCCAAGGATAGCGCACCAACAATAGATGATCAGATAGTCCAAACCCTAGACAAGAGATAGTCCAAGCCAACACTGAAACTGCTAGTTGCAGCAGCTGCACCTGCAGCCCTCCTCCACATGTGCACACCAGACTAGGAACTACAGTGCGCACCAAACTGGGAACTGCAATTCTGAAATGTTGTCAAATGAGAATTGGTGCCCTGTATTTATACTGGTTCTGCCAGATTTGTTGGGGCCGACTTCTCCTTGTAGATATGTGTTTGTTCAGTATATTATTATTATTTCTGGCCGACTTCTTCTCTTGGAGGCTAATAACCTAATATAATTATATTCTTGAGCCGACAAGACTTTCTAGGGTTATTAGCCAACTCATTAGGGTTTTCTCTTGCTTTCTAGAGTCTTCTATTCTCGTTAGGTTCACATGTGGAGGTAAATACCTCCCGCAACTACCATAATATTAACACCAACCATGATAAAAGAGATGGGGGACTAAACTCCACTGGTTAGGGAAAGGGAGGGGCCTAAAATTTAAGGAAAAGGGCCAAGCTAGGGAGCTTAAGCCAAAAAGGAATATTATATTAATATTTCTTAAATCATAAAGTATGGATAATTATTTTATACTAAGTTCTAAAGTTGGGGACAAGTGGGGCCAAAGTAGCTCCCAACATGACAAGTGTCAAGTTGGGGACCAGGGATGATTTTAAGGATGGAAATTTATTTTAAAATGTACAAACCTTGGTGAATCTTACTAATCCTTCATATGCCAACTATAATCCTTGGCGAATTCTTTGTAAAAATATTCAAATTTCTAAGGATTTTATATAGTTTATATAAAAAAATTGTGATTTTTAAGGTAAAATAATTTTGTCCTTTAGAATTTGGGTGAATCATTTTTAGAATAGCGAATCATTTTGGGGGGGAAACCATGGAAAATTATCCCATGGGCGAAATTTATCTCGTAAAATCATCCCTGTTGGGGACATGCATACATATTGTTGGGACTTAGTTCATTTTCTCATCTTTTCCATCATTCTATCCATTATTTTTTCCATCATTTTAATTCATCCAGACAATCATCCATGAGCATGCACACACCCATTGAGTTATTTTCCGTATCTTCATTATTGTACCTGAACATGTATCCATTGCCATTTTGTGTTGGTGTATCTGTTTAGCTTGGGAGTTGGACTGAAGAAGTGGGTTGTCAAGCCCATGGAACATTGAAGAGGCTGGTTGTCAATCCCGTGATCAATTTCTCTCTGGGTGAGAGAATTGTTGGGAATTGATTTCCTAAAGGTGTTGAACTACAGCTATAGTGCTCTGAGACTTTTTGTTCGGCATGTTGTTGAAGCTTGGAAAGGAAGTGGGGTAGCCGAAGGACTATTGAGCAGAGAAAGGGCACACTTCTTGGGGTGGTACATGCATGTGGGGAATGAGGGACTGTAGGTTGTTAGTTTGCTTTGGCACCTGAGACAGAGTCTTTCATGTTGTCTATGAGCCTTTAGCTTGGTTAGGAATCCCTTTACCCCGGTGGAGTTTAGTCCTAGCTCGAGGGTGAATCACTGTTGAGAGTGATGAACAATGTGGTCTAAGGATGGGAGGTTCATGGAAGGTTTGCACGCAGTTGGTGACATTCTTACCAAGATAAGTACCAATTGTGTGATAAATTTACATGTTGCATTGTTATTTACAAGCTTATTTTTATGGGTTATCATATGTGCGGTTATAACTGTGTTTATTTTTATGGGTATTTCCTGTATATGTTTACTATTATTTCAATGTGAATATGTGTATTTACAAATGTATTTGTATGTTTACGTTTTATATACAATGCTTCGGCAAGAGTTTTGTGTGTGTATATTTTAATTGCATGCAGTTCAAAAAATTTATGTGGCATAGCTCAATTGGATGTTGGGTATGTTACAATATCTTCTGCAGAGAGAACAGTAAGAGTTCTTTGGAATAGCATGGCCTAGCATGGATGGTTGGGGACGTTACAACGTGGTATCAGAGCTTCAGTTTTCAACACTGAGCCTGTATGGGCCGTGAAGGTTGAGTTGAAGCAAAATGTCATAGAGGATTTATTTTGAAGTGGCCAAACTTCAGTTTGTAGAGCGTCCATGGTAAAAAGTAACAACAACTGGGCGGAATTGGGGAAAAGCCCCAATTTATGTTGTTAAAATCATGAGAAAATGGAGAAATTTGGCCAAGTGATGAGATATTCTTGATTTAACATATGTTCTAGCAAATTCAAACCTTGAATTGGTCGAATTTGAAGTCACAGTGAAGCCATGACAGTTGGAACGTGTTTTATAATTAAAATTCTCAATTTGTGAATTGATTTTGGGAAAAACCTGTTCCATAAACGTCAACCAAAATGATTTGTTGTTGCATAGGTTGAACTGGTGTTATCAGGGTGAAATTGAACAAATTTCATGGTTGCAGAATGTCGATGGTAAATTGGGGAAAAAGTTAAGCCAAAATCCCTAATTTCTACAGCGAAATTCACAAGGAATTGATGCACATAAAAATGAGTGTGCGCAGGAGGGTGCACTAAAAATACATGATGCGCAGTGAAAAGCTCGTGATAGGTAAAATTCGGCACTATGCGGAAAAATGTTAGTGTGCAGGTGTGCGCGCTAAATTTTGGTGTCGCACGGAAAAATGTTAGTGTGCGGGTGTGTGCGCTAAATTTTGGCGCCATGCAGAAAAATGTTGGTGTACAGGACCACGCACTAAATTTAGAATTGCACGGTGTGCACACTCATAATAATGGCGCATGGTGTGTGCAGTATTGGCACAATGCAGTGGAGTATGGTAGTTGCGCACGCAATGTGGGTAAATGTGGGCGTGTGACAGTTTAATTAATGATGCGCGCAGAGTATGGGTGCGTGGTGGGGGCATACTAAACTTTGGCATGGCGCAGTGCATCAAGTGAAATGCGTACGGTCCCAAAACTATGCACGGTGGGTATTGGCGCGCGACATAAAAGTAGTGTGCATAAGTTATTGGCACGACATAGAAGTGATACACAGTGGTATTAAAGTGCGTGAAGCACGATTTACCTTGAGTTTTTGTTGCACTTGGTAAATACGGTGCACAGATTGAAATTTGTGCGCATGAAGTTGTTTGAAGGGTGAACAACAGTAGAAAACTAGTGATTTTCTGCGATGTTTTATATCATTTGAATGTCATCTTTTTGTAGCGCGTTTTTGAGGCCCTTAAGAGCATTTTTAGCAATGCAGAAACCACGAGCACAGAGTGTGCGAAGGCATGCTATGTCTCTGTAGCTCAAATAAAAGAGCTCTAAGAGAGCTTTATAATGGTGTAAATTGTTCGTCAAACAGAGATTTTATGAGAAAGTTACAACACAAACAATGGAGGGTAAATTTTAAGACCCATCTAACTTCAAGAAGCCATAACTTTCTTCTCTGGAATCAAATTGAGGTGCATGAGCAGTCACTGGAAATATATTGAGCCATATAATACATTCCAAGAGCTGACTTAAATTTATGATCATGTTAAAGTGTTTAATATGGAAAATAAGGAACGTGTAGCATACTAGTTACAATATGGTATTTTGGTCTAGAATTTCAGCAGGCTGTAATTAGCAACCCAGAACCCAGAAAGAGGTGAACTTGGAAAGAGTGTCCATAATATGTATATGAGGAAACCCAATTGATATCCTATGAAAATTCCAAAGGAGTAGGTGCAAAAATGCATATTTACAGCGCAGAGTTGCGCCAAGTTGAAAAAAGTACAGAAAAATTAATGGGCATTTTTTTTTAAATAGCCATAACGTTTTGCTCAAGACTTGGATTTGAGCATGGGAGAAAGTGTTCGAAAGGTGTTGGAAAGTGGAATCTAAATATCTAACCAGAAAATTGATCTGGGCATTCAAATTTCTAGGAAATCAGAAAAAAGAACTCTGATATATATTATTAAACCAGAATGGTTCATATTTTCATGAAATTGTTGAAACAATTAGTCTGACAATGTTTTGTTGGCTACACATTTTCCAGAGTTAACAACAATTAGATCAGTTCAAGATCAGCACAAATTCCATAGTAATGGAAGAGGCATAGGGGACTTACAGTCAGGAGTATGATATTAGAGGGATGGATGTCCATTTGGGCATTGAAGGAACAAACTCTAATGGACATGGAGATGAAAGGAATGAAAACATGAATATGGAAGAGACCATTAAAAATTTGCAGAAGGATGTCCAAAGCCATAAAGATGATAATGAAATGATTATGAAAGCCAAGGATCAACAGGATGACTTCAACATGAAGTTAATGCAGAGCTTGAACCGAATAGAAAAGAAATTGTACAAGGAGAGTGGCTCAAGCAAATATGGAAGTCACAGGCCTCCTGATGAGAAAATAAGAACCATAAGTGTTAGCAGACATCACCACCACTCCCCGAGGCATTCCAATAAGAGAGCACATAGCAGCTCGATTCCATCCCCTATCAATAAGCATAAGGGGTCTAGGGTGGATGAGCTATGAGCAGAAATGAACAAAATCAAACCTCCTACATTTGATGGTGAGCACAAGTAGGATGAAGATGTAGAGACATGGTTGTTGGGCATGAGAAAGTATTTTCAATTGAATAATTATTCTTCTCATGCAGAAGTTAGAATTGTTATCTATCAACTCAAGGGAAAGGCATCCTTGTGGTGGGATCAGCTTGCATAGGTGCAACACATTAAAGAGAAAAGTGTTACCTGGAGGGAATTCAAGAAGCATTTTGAGAAGAAATACATGACTAAGAGATACTATGACAAGAAAATGAAAGAGTTATTTGAACTCAAGCTTGGGAGTATGACAAATGATGAATATGAAAGAAGGTTTCTAGAACTGTTGAAGTATGTCCCTTTCATCAAGGATGAGACAATTAAAATTCAAAGGTATTTGAGTGGATTGCCATCATTCATCAATGACAAAATACAGTATGATGATCCCAAGACATTGGAGGAGACCATAAGGTGAGATAAATGCCTATATGATCAACAAAAATCAAGGCCAACTTTCCAAAAATCTTGGGAAGACAAAAAGAAATTCAAGGTGGATCAGAGGAAGAAGGGATCTAAGCCACCATTCTTCAGAAATAATCCATAGGGATAGAAAAATCCTAGAGAGCCCAGAACGATTGAAACAGGGGGTCAAAGGCCAAGGCAGCCACCTATTCAATGTTGGGGTTGTAAAGGAGATCACATGTTCAGAGATTGTCCTCACATAGGTGAAAAGGTGAGAACCGTTCACAATATACAACAGGTTGAAACAGTGGAGGACATGGGCATAAATGTGTCAAGGATCTATGTAGCCCTGGACAACAAGCAAGCAGAGTATCAGTCACATATGATTGAAGTGGAAGGTATGATCAACAACCAAACCATTTCTATTTTAATTTATTCAGGAGCTAGTCATAGTTATACAGATCCTAAGATGGTGGAAAGTTTGCATTTGCCAAGAAGCAAGCATGGGAAATATTGGTTGGTGCAGCTAGCTACAGGAGCCAAAAGAAAAGTTAATGAGATGGTTAAGTCATGTCTTCTAGACATGAATGGGTTGAACAATAGGGTATATTTGAACATCCTGCCTTTAGGTTCCTATGACTGTCTAATTGTGATGGATTGGTTGGACCAACATCATGCTATCCTAGACTATCATAACAAGGAATTTACTTTCTTGGATGAGGAAGGGAACCTAAGGAGAGTGCAAGGAATTCCCAGGGCAGTAACCATCAAAGAAATTTCAGCATTGCATCTTAAGAAATGTTACAAGAAAGGGTGTCAATTATTTACAGTTCGCATGGATGAGACACCTAAAGATAAGGTGACAAATTTGGAAGATCATGCAGTCTTGGAAGAATTTGAGGATGTGTCCAAAAAGGTACCAGGACTACCCCCAAATAGAGATATTGATTTCTCTATAAATTTAATTCTTGGAGTAGCTCCAGTGTCAAAGACTCCTTATAGAATGAGTACACTAGAGATGAAGGAGTTGCAAATGCAGCTTGAAGAACTTCTAAATAAGGGGTATATATGCCCAAGTGTGTCACCTTGGGGTGCCTCAATCTTGTTTGTGAAGAAGAAATATGGAACATTAAGATTGTGCATTTATTTCATACAGTTGAATAAAGTGACTGTTAAGAACAAGTATCCTCTACCAAGGATTGATGATCTCTTTGATCAATTGAAGGATGCCAAGATATTTTCAAATATAGATCTCAGGTTAGGATACCATCAGGTAAGGATTAAGGAGGAAGATATCATCAAGACCACCTTCAGGAAGAGGTATGGTCATTATGAGTTCACAGTGGTGCCATTTGGGTTGTCAAATGCACCAGTTGTTTTCATGTGCTTAATGAATGGTGCTTTCTAAGAATATTTAGACAAGTTTGTCATTGTATTTTTGGATGACATTCTTGTATATTCCAAGTCAGAAGAAGAGCATGAGCATCATTTGAGGATGGTGTTGCAAGTGTTAAGGGAGCATCAATTGTATGCCAAGTTGTGCAAGTTCTCATTTTATCAGAAGCAAATTCATTATTTGGGGCATATTATTTCAAAGGATGGGATAGCAGTGGATCCTGAGAAGAGAATCCATTAGAGAATGGTTAGCGCCAAAGAATGTTACAAAGGTCATATCATTCATGGGTCTTGCAGGGTACTACAGGAGATTTATTGAAGGATTCTCAAAGATTGCACACCCAATCACTTCCTTGCAAATAAAGGGTGTGAAGTTTAAGTGGACATTGGATTGTGAGAAGAGTTTCCAACACTTGAAATAATTATTAACAAGTGCTCCAATACTAAGGATTGCAGACCCAAATGAAGACTTCATTGTATGCACAGATGCATGTAAAGAGGGACTTGGTGGAGTCCTTAGTCAAAATGGGTTTGTTATATGTTATGAATCAAGAAATTTGAAGGAGCATGAAAGACATTGTTGAAACAAATTTTAAAGTTTTTATTTTTTAAGACTAAAACCTTCCTTTTTAGGGTTTTGGATTTTCATAAAGCATAACCCTCGCTATCATTTCCAAAATCCTAGTACCGAAATCCTGACAAGCTTTACTCTTTAAATAACCAAAGGCAAAAACCAAAAGTGTTTTAAAATTCCTGACGTGCATTCTATAAAGTTATTTTTAATCACAGTTTTTGAAACCCTAAAGGAGTTGATTAACATTTAAAAAAAAAAAACTTTCAGGATTCGGGTCTACTCAAAACCATAATATTTCTATGCATATGAATCAAAAAATCCCAATCCCCGATTTCCCGAAAGAATGGAAGTTACTAATTATTAAAGATTAAGTTAATATTATTGTGATTTCGCAATTTCGGGAATCGGGGTTTATCGATGACATGCCTCTTGTATCCACAATCCCCGAAACGTGAAGTCTCGAACCATAATCATCTTTTAAACTGGACTAACTCTATTTTAAAAAAACATGATTAACGATAATTAAACTTCTTAGGTTTTTTCTTATTTTCGGTACCGTTCAATGAAATTTTTCAAATTTTGAATCTGGGATTGCCGAAATACGGCCACTATTAATAAACAGATAATTCATAAATGTTGCGACACTAATGCATATCTCAGAAATATTTTTTGCATTAAATGTAATTGATTACAGGTCAACTGCATCAGTATTTTCATCATAAAACGAGTTTAAGGCGAATTAAAAGTCTTTGTTCCAAAAACCTATGCGTGTTCTGTCTTTCAAAGGTAATTCGCATTCGGCCAAACTCATACGCTTCTTTTTTGTGACAGGTTTTCCTTCTAACATAAAGTTATGGCACCAACGAAAGCACCGAAGAAGAGTGAAGATACAGAGGAGATGTGTAACCTAGAAGGAGATATCATATCCGACACTACGCCACACGCCATCGACTCAATTAAATCCTGGAGAGAAATCTATGAACTCCTAGATTACGAAATAAAAAATTCTCCTACTAATTCCGAGAATCACCTTTGGGATATAGCAGAATCAGAGCTTCATAAGATCACAGCATGCCCTCGGCTCATGGCATACAATGACATGATCAATTGGGCCTTGGAGAAGGTTGATATCCCAACAAGAAGCATTTTAAACGATCAAGCGGTCGTTGTTGACTCATTTAGGCCAGAGCATATACAAGTAATGTATAAACTCTCACCAAATCCTAAGTACATTTATAATGTCGAATTTACAGTTGAGTTTCAAAGGAAGGAGTGTACTGAGGCAGACCAAACTTATCTCGATTTAATCAAAGAATGGTGTAGATGTCCATCGAAATTTAGGGCGGATACCCATGGAATTTATGCCACAGCATCTTTGAACGAGTACATGGTCTATGTAGCCATTATGCTATGTAGACTCTTTGGGAAAAAGAATCCCTGCCATTTTCCTGCAGAATGGGTGCCCTTTTTAGAAGAAGCATCAGAAGGATACACTTTTAATTGGAGCAAGATTTTGTCTGATAACCTAGCCCAAGAGGTTTCAAATTACAGAGTTGCAAGATCTAAAGGTCAGCCAGTGGCCTTTTACATGTTGGC
>SNQJ01S0124823.1:0-11886 GCA_010110895.2 Picea sitchensis | reverse complement strand
ATTTTGCAGCAGAAAATTGAGGAATACAAGCTAGATATTGATGAAATTCTCATGTAAAGGGGCAGAATTTATGTACCAAATTCTCAGGAATTGAAAAATATGATATTGAGAGAAATGCATAATGTACCTTATGTTGGGCACCCAGGATATCAGAAAACTATTGCAGCTATCAAGAGCCAATATTATTGGCCAGGCATGAAGAAAGAGGTTGTTGATTTTATTTCCAGATGTTTGGAATGTAAAAAGGTAAAGGTTGAGCATAGACACCTAGTTGGTTTTCTACAATCATTACCCATTCCTCAGTGGAAATGGGAAGTTGTAAGCATGGATTTCATCACTAAACTTCCCATAACAAACAAACAACATGATTCTATCATGGTAGTGGTGGATAATCTTACTAAAGCTGCCCATTTTATTCCAGTTAAGCTCACTCACAAGGAAACGAACATTGTTGAGTCTAGCCTCCAAGCCTTGGGAGAGGCATGTGGTCTTCCCCTATGTATTTAGTATCGACCACCCTCCATGGGAGAAGTAGTTATTGAATATTGAGCATGTGGTTGAAACTTCAGCTCAATCCATAAATGGAAGGCATGGGGAAAGGTCTAGAGCAGTCAGCCCATGATACCCCCAATGGACAATTTCTCTGTGAAAGCCATGTCATATGAACCAGTGTCAGACAAGAAGTTACATGCACAGTCTGCAAGAATACCATGCACACGTAAATCCTTAAATGAAGCAGCTCAGCGACTCTCCTGCTATCAAGGGAGCAAATTGCTCTAAGTATATATACTCATTTTTTATATTTTTGTAAGGATCGATGGTAGAGCTAATCTCCCGATTGTAATGTTTTGATGAGGCCTATGGTTCTCTGGTTATGAACGATACTTGAGAATTCTTGTTTAATGGCAGCCAACTTCTTCTTTTATTCCTTGTTTCTGACTCTTAAAGCCCGGGCATGGATGATCTAGTCGGGTGTTGTGACTATCGTATAGTTTATGTTTGACTATATCAGTTTTTGCAGCAACTTTAAGTTTCCTGAAGTTTTCAGATCTGAGAGGATCTTATATCTGAGACTTTTCCTCCAAAGGCTGCTAGAAGACCGGATGTCCAGAGTAGACCTTCATACCTTTCTCACCTTTTCTTCCACCTACTCACCATGATGTAAACTCACTGGCTTAAGTTAGATCAAGTCCTCTCTTATCTATGCACTTCCAACCCATTCTTCTGAGTTAAAGAGATATTATTCTGAATTTACTCCCATTTGATCACCCTTTTGTAACTAACCTGTGACATACAAACTAATGGGTATCAGGCTTACTCACGCCGCAATCTAGGAGTAACTTCTAGTGCTAACATTTCTAGCACCGTTGTTGGGGATGAAGTTGAAGATTTTCCCCAGGATTGAACGACAAATCTTGTTGGTTCTAAAGGTGCATCAGAACTCAATACATCTTAGATTGCTATTGTGCACCTGGTGACTCCATTGTGATGAATCCACTAGTCTGGCCTCATTTCTTAGTTGGATTCGAAAGGCAGACACACGTAGTCTCATACACAACTGCCTCTAGCTACGCCTAAAGTTGCCACGAAGAAAATTATCGAGAAGGGAAAGGCTTCTTGAGAAGGAACTTCTACTACTGAACTAGGTATTTCTTATAATTTTCCATGTCCTTTTCAAGCTCCATTTTCTGCTCATCGGTCCCCTTTCATACCTTCTGCTAGAGTTTCCCAAACTTTAAATTTTGGGAGTGTCCCTGTTGATTTTTCCCCTCCTGGTCTGGGATTAGAGGGAGTAATCCTTGTCATTCCTTTCTCCCCTGAAATTGTATCGTGGTTTAGACCCAATGCCTCAAGATATTTCCCTACTCTGGGATTTACCACCCCTCTTCTATTACTGTTGCTATTGTGCACAAAGAAGCTCTTGCTTTCTCAAACCCTGTACCCTTTTCTCTAAATACTCGTTGAATCTTAGTTCTGGTCTCCCTTGTTCGAACCCCTTCCCCTCCTATTTATCCTCCACCTATTGTCCCTATGGTAGGATAAAATACCCATATGACTAGAATGGAGACCATAATAGCAGCTAGGTATTCCCCCCTTGTTTTTCCTCAGCTTCTTAATTCCCTCCTAGAAGATGGCTACCTTAAATAGTTGCCCAAGTTCACAGGTGAAGGAGAAATAACCATAGAGGAACACCTTGAGGCCTTTTACATTTTTACAGATCATTATGTCATCATGCATGCAGACGTGTGGATGAGGATTTTTGTTCATATCCTTGAAGGCGAGGCTAGGGAATGGTCCAAGGCCTTGCCTCCTGGATCTATCGATGAGATTGAGGCTTTGGATAGTGTCTTCCTAAGACAATTGGGGGATAAAAAGGATTTCATGTATTATATCACAGAGTCTGGGTCCCTACAGAGAAAAGAGGGAGAATCTATCTCTGACTTCTCCAAAAGGTTCAACAAGATGTACAATAAGATCTCTGCAGAGATAAATCCTACATAGGCTTCAACCAAAATTACTTGTGCCATTGATTTTGACCCTGATTTCTGCCTCATGTTGAGGGAAATAAGAGCCACTTCCCTAGCTCATATGCAAGATGCAGTTGTAGAAGTAGAGTCTAATATATTGGTTGTTTCCCGACTCAGAAATAAGATTGATAGGGACATACCCAGGTAGAGACCTGAAACCTCCACTTTAGGCTCCTCTGCCCTCCCCCCTCAAATGGATTAAGTAACCAAGATACTTAAATCACTTTCAGCTAGGATGGAAAGGTTGGAATTAGAAGGGAAGCATGTGTACAGAAATCCCCAAAATGTTGACAACAGAGGAAATTTCAGGAGGCGAAATAACAATGTCCCTCAAATTATGCCAAGGGAACAAAGGAATATAGATAGAGATGTTTAGAGGATTCAAACCCCTCTCCAAAATAACCTTGTTGATGATGAGGAGATGGAAGAGGAAGAGCTTGACCCCGAAATTCATTGTATTGGAGACACCTCCTCTTTTCCCCATTTAACTCAGTATGCCTACGAGGAGTTCCTCATGAATAGTAAAATAAATGAGTTGAGTAGGGGGGAGAAAGATAATAATAACAATCCCAATAAATATAATCTCAGGTCAAAGAAGAAAGAGGGGAAGTCAGACACCCTTGATCGGCCCCTCATTGCAGAAAAGCCTGCTAAAGGTGCAACGAATTATAGAAAGGAAAAGAAAGCTCGGAATCTCTCGCCAATAGTCAAAGACCCTGTCTCAGAGGTAAGGGAAGTTTAGAAGCCTCCTTCCTCCTTTAGCTTTGAGCATGAAGTTCAAAAAATTAGAATTCGTGTGCCCATTTCAGAGCTAGTCAAACATGAAGATTTTAAAAGGTCCCTCTCTAAACTATTGTAGTTCAAGCCTTCATGCCATTCCACAGACTCAATGAACCTCCAAGATGAAAATCTAGCAGTCATCTTAGGCCCTATAGTAGAATATAGATATGATTCATCCCCTCCCTTCTATATGTCCATGAACATTCATGATAAGGTGTTGCATAATTGTCTGATGGATTCTGGGGCATCTCATAATCTCATGCCAAAAACCATCATGGAAGAACTCGGGTTGGGAGTCACTAAGGCTTACCATGATTTGTACTCTTTCAATTCAAGAAGGGTACAGTGTCTTGGGGTTATCAAAGATCTGGTCATGACCTTGTTTCATTTTCCCATCAAAAGTGTGGTCATGGACATTGTGGTATCTGATGTGCCCCCTAAGTTTGGTATGCTATTGTCAAGATCTTGGATAAAATGACTTGGGGGAACATTATAGATGGACCTCACATATGATACTATTCTAGTGTTCGGAGTGGATCATAGGAGACTATATAGATAAGCTCAGTTGGCCTACATTATCAGTGATGAGACAGACCCCAAAAATCATCATATCTTTTACTGGATATTGATTTAGGATCTAGCTTGTTGCAACTCACCGACTCCCTCGAGCCTCCTTTTGAAATCATAAATCCCATTACTCTCTGTGAAATCCCCATTTTGATTACCTCTATTTGGAAAATTTTCTTTGATGGAGCCTCTTCTAGAGAAGGTGCAGGTGCTGGGATAATTTTTGTTTCCCCTAATCAAGAAACTATATCTCTGTCATACAAATTAGAGTTCAAGACTACCAATAATGTGGCATAATATGAAGCTCTTATCTTGGGTTTAAGGGTTGTAAAGGACATGGGCATCAAAGAGATAAAAATGTTTGGGGATGATGAGATGATTATCCAGCAGACCAGAAATATTTATCAGGCCAAACACCCTCAGCTCAGGAGTTATAGAAATGAATCTTGGGACCTCATTGACATTTTTTTCCTAGCTTTCAAGATATCATTTATCCCAAGAGGAGAAAACACTCTGGCTGACTCTCTGGCAATTTCAGCAAGTAATTTCAGAGTCCCTCCACCACCCAAGCTCAGGTATGATATAGAAGTGAAATACAAACCCTTCATACCTGACAATGTCAAACATTAGAAGGTGTTTGAGGATGTTCTTGAGATCAAGAGATTCCTGGAAGCTATTGAGGATTTTTATGCATTGCATATCGATCAAGACCCAGATTCTAATATAGAATCTCAGACCAAGGTTTTCCTCAACAAAATTTCCAACCATCACATTGTTCAGTTACCCAGCAATCACATCCCAAAGGGACTAGTTCCTTTGTAAATTCTATTTGACAACAATGATGTGGCACTAAAAAGAATAATATCAAATGAAGACACTAATGTAGTTGAGTGCAATGTTGGCACAAAAAGGGATCCAAAGTTTGTCAAGTTGTCAAGTAGCCTGTCAAAGGAGTAGAAAGTCGAGTATGTTGAATTATTGAAAGAATTCGTTGATGTGTTTGCCTGGACCTACGAATACCTTAGAACGTATGACACCAATGTTATCGAGCACAATATCCCATTGAAAGAGGAGGACAAACCATTTAGGCATAAATTAAGACAAATTAATCCCATGTTGTTGCCTATCATGGATAAATAGGTGAAGAAGTTGTTGGATGCCCAAATCATTGTAACTCTGAGGTATTTTGAGTGGGTGGCCAACTTAGTCCTGGTGAGAAAAAAGAATGGAGAAATCAGGCTCTGTGTCGATTTTATAAATCTAAACGAGAGCTCTAGGAAGGACAATTACCCATTTCCCAAGATGGAAGACATATTGCAAAGGGTGACAGGTGCATCCATAATTTCAATGATTGATGGATTTTCTGGTTATAATCAAATCTTTGTCCTGCCTGAGGACAGAGAAAATACAACCTTCATCACTCTGTGGGGCACTTTCATGTATGAAAAAATGCCTTTTGGATTGATGAACGCAGGAGCAACATTATAGCAAGCCATGGACATAGTATTCATTGGGGAAAAGGACAAATTTGTGGTCATCTATTTGGATGACATCACAGTTCTGTACAAATCCAATAAAGAACATCGCTATCCTCTAAGGAAGGTCTTCTTAAAATGCAGAAGGTTTGGTCTCTCCTTAAATCCCAAGAAATCTCAGTTTTCCATGAAGGAGGGAAAGTTGCTAGGGCACATTGTATCAGTAGAGGGGGTCAGAGTCAACCCCAATAGAGTGGAAGCGATCCAGGCTTTATCACTCCCAAGGTCTAGGAAAGAAGTCCAGTATTTTATGGGAAAATTAACTTTATGAGAAGGTTTTCTTCCAATTTTGTTGAAATGGTAAAGCTCATAATAGCCATGCTCGGGAAGGGAAATGAATTAAAGTGGGTTGCCGAGTCCAGGAATTCTTTTGAATAGATCAAGAAATCACTGACTGAAGTGCCTGTGCTTATTAGTCCTGATTACTCAAAATATTTTTTGATTTTCTCCTTCTCTTCATTTGACACAGTGGTAGTTGTTTTACTACAGAAGAATGCAGAGGGGATGGAGTAGCCTATTACGTTTTTCAGCAGGGCATTAAGAGATGCAGAGGTCAGGTATGACAACATGGAGAAGAAAGCCTATGACCTGGTGAAAGCTCTTAAAGCTTTCAAAGTCTATGTTTTTCATTCAAAAAGAATTGCATATGTTCCTTCGGCCTCTGTGAAGGACATTCTCTTTCAACCTGACATAGACGGGAGAAGAAGTAAGTGGATCGCCAAAATCCTTGAGTTTGATATTGAGATAAAGCCCACAAAATTAGTTAAAGGTCATGGTTTAGCCAAGTTGTTGGTTGAGTCTAATTGTAAGGCTTTGGGGGTTAGCTTCACCAGCATTTTCTCAAAACATTAGCAGGTTGAATTGTCTAATGGAAGTTCTCAAGAAAACCTTCCATTAGCAGAATGCGCCTGGTATAAAGATATTATACATTTCCTGTAGGATTTAAGGCCCCCTGATAGTATGGGAAAAAGAAAGGAAAGAGATTTGAGGCTCAAGGAAATCAGATATTGTCTTATCGACTAGGTCTTGTATTGGAAATACCCTCTTGGAGTGCTTCTAAGATGTCTATACCACAGGAG
Source organism: Picea sitchensis (assembly GCA_010110895.2). Taxonomy (NCBI): domain Eukaryota; kingdom Viridiplantae; phylum Streptophyta; class Pinopsida; order Pinales; family Pinaceae; genus Picea; species Picea sitchensis. The sequence continues at coordinate 5,397 of SNQJ01S0124823.1, read as the reverse complement.
GCCCAAAGGATTATATTTGAGTTCCATGAAAACCTATGTGGGGGACACCATTTTTGGAAGACCACAGACTACAAAATTCTCAAGGATGGATACTACTGGCCCACTTTGTTCACTGATGTTTGCAGAAAGATTAGAGCCTGTATCAAATGTCAAAGATTCGCAGGAAAGAAGCAGCTCAAATCTCTACCACTAAAGCCTATAGTAGCTTCAGCAGCCTTTCAGCAATGGGGGTTGGACTCCATTGGCGAGATTCATCCTACTTCAAGTCGTCAACACAGATGGATTTTAACTGCAACAGATTATTTCACCAAGTGGATAGAAGCTATCCCCACCAGGAGTGATTCACACAAAGTGATCATTGGATTTCTTGAAGATATTATGGAAAGGTTTGGTTGTCCTAGAAGAATCATCACTGATAATGTTGCATCCTTCAAGTCTAATCCATTGATCAAGTTATGTGATCAGTTTGGGATTTCATTAGTTCACTCCACTCCATATTATCCCCAAGGCAATGGACTAGCAGAGTCCTCTAACAAAATCTTGATCAATCTCATTAAAAGACTTTTGGAAGACAATAAGAAGGCATGGGATTCAAAGCTAAAATTCGCTATGTGGGATGATCGAGTGACAACAAAAAGATCCATAGGCACCACCCCTTTCCAACTTTTTTATGGGATAGAAGTTGTTTTCCCTTCTCAGATGGCTTTAACTGTAGCAAAATTCTTTCAGGATTATCAAGGAGAGCCTAATGATATGATCAAAAGGATTCATTAGATGGTAGAGGTCCAACAGACTAGAGAGAAAGTGATGAAAAGAGCTCATGACCTTTAGCAAAATATCTAGGAAGCATTTGACTGAAAGGTAAGAAAAGAAGATCTCCAAATGGGAGATCTAGTGCTAAAATGGGATGCACCCAGGCAAGACAGAGGGAAGCACAACAAGTTTGAAGCCTTATGGGTCGGGCCCTTCAAAATCTCTGAAGTGTTTTTAAATAACTTACAGGTTGCAAGATTTGGAGGGAAAGGAAGTTTTTAATGGCCCTGTGAATGGGAATTTATTGAAGAAGTTTTTTATTTGAGCCATGAGTGGCTCCCCCTGTGTTCGTAAATATTTTTTTCNTCTGAAGTGTTTTTAAATAACTTACAGGTTGCAAGATTTGGAGGGAAAGGAAGTTTTTAATGGCCCTGTGAATGGGAATTTATTGAAGAAGTTTTTTATTTGAGCCATGAGTGGCTCCCCCTGTGTTCGTAAATATTTTTTTCTTGTTTGTTTTTTGGTTTTAATAAAGACTCCACAACCCAACGCTAAGGCACTAAAACTGCAGAACAGTTCTTGGCAGATCATAGGGAGCATTCCCTCCCCCATGGAGCCTAATGTTATCACATATTCCTGTCAAATCCTTGGGGATCTGTATTTCCTTCCTGTGTCTATAATTTTTCTCGTCTTCTCCCCTTTTGTTGACCCGATCGTGATTTTCCTCCCCATCTCACATGCCTTTCTCTTTCATTTGCAATCATCCTTGTCGATTGACCAATTTTCCCTGTTAGTATTCCAGAGATATCGGCCCTGGGTTCCTTTCATCTCTTCCAAAGGACAATCACTACCCCCCCCCTTTTTTTTGCCTCCATCACTAAACCTTTGCCTTCCCAAGCCTAAGTTTGGTCAGCCAAGTCTCCATTTTCACTATCTACATCTCCGAGAATGATTGAACAGTGACACAAAGTAAGCGAGAGAGAAAAGATCGATTTTCAACGGTGAGGATCCATTAACGGTGAAGATTAGCGATCTTCAGGTAATTGGGGCTATGAGGTTGCATGGAGGTTTGTGTCAGGCAGAGGCCTGAAATGATCTAATCCATCTGATCTAGTGGGGACAGGTGGAAGTTGAATGAGATTTTTCAGGAATCATCATTTCGAGGTTCTCGTCAACAAATCCACCCATAGCCCGAAACCCTGAAATGCGAAATTATGGAACCCCCGGGGGTTAAGCTCGCGGTCCTAGCCAGTGACCATATGGATGAGATATAAGGGAGGCACTAACACAAGTTGAGCCCCATCGCGATTTTGACAGACAGGAGTCTGAAGGATGAGGAGTCGACTCCTTCTCATCGTCGATACATGAAATTCACAAAGCACCTTTAGTGTCGGGCACGGTCACAGCCTCATGGTTGTATGAAGTGGGGCCAAAGCGGACAAGGGCTAGGGTTGTTCAATGGAAAATAGATCATGGTCGTCCATCTTGAAGAAAAGATGACCACTGATCTCAGCGAACGTTTCGCGATTTCGGGCATCGCTATATCAAAGTCAGGGGAGGTGAAAACCCCCCGAAAGGGAAAGAGCCAAAATGCATTTGAATATAGGTGTGAGGTCATGGCCTTGGGCTATATTGAGAATGGGGCTTGAAGAAAAAAGAGGCTAGCCTCCAAGCCTTGGGAGAGGCATGTGGTTTTCCCCTATGTATTCAGTCTCGACCACCCTCCATGGGAGAAGTAGTTATTGAATATTGAGCAGGTGGTTGAAACTTCAGCTCAATCCATAAATGGAAGGCGTGGGGAAAGGTCTAGAGAAGTCAGCCCGTGGTACCCCCGATGTACAGGTTCCCTACAAAATCCATGTCGTCTGAACCAGTTTCATACAAGAAGCTGCATGCACAGTCTGCAAGAAGACCATGCACACATAAAGCCTTAAATGAAGCAGCTCAACGAATCTCTTGTTGTCAAGGGAGAAAATTGTTGTAAGTATATATACAATTTTTTTATATTTTTGTAAGGATCGATGGTAGAGCTAAGCTCCCGATTGTAATGTTTTGATGAGGCCTCTGGTTCTCTGGTTATGAATGATACTTGAGACTTCTTGTTTAATGGCAACCAACTTCTTCTTTTATTCCTTGTTTATGAATCTTAAATCCCGGGCATAGATGATCCAGTCGGGTGTTGTGACTATCATATAGTGTATGTTTGACTATATCTATTTTTGTAGCAGCTTTAAGTTTCCTGAAGTTTTCAGATATAAGAGGATCTTATATCTGATACTTTTCCTCCAAAGGTTGCTGGAAGACCGAATGTCCAGAGCAGACCTTCATGCCTTTCTTGTCTTTTCTTCCACCCACTCACCATGATCCAAACTCACTGGCTTAAGTTAGATCAAGATCTCACTTATCTATGCACTTCCAACCCAATCTTCTAAGTTAAAGCAATATTATTCTTCGTTTACTCCCATTTGATCACCCTTTTGTAACCAACCTGTGACATACAAATGGATGGGCATCAGGCTTACTCCTTTCGCAATCCAGGAGTGACTTCTGGTGCTAACAAGTTGGATCTTCATGTTATCCAATAGTGAGGTGCACCAGTCATACACCGTGGGTCTCAAGAACTCTACGAAGTAGAACATAAGCGGCCTCAATGCCTACTGCAACAAAGTCGATCCTGTGATCCATGTCAAAATGAGGACAATAATCTTGAGGCTTATATTGTTTATCGCTTGGATGGGGAGTTGACTCCTGACCTTCTCGGTCCCTGCAATGCAATGAGCGCCTATGTATTCCTCTATTTTCATATCGCTCCCAGCTCCTCAAGATTTGAGGTTGACCACCTCACCCTGACATGACAAGCCTGTCAAGAAATAAATGTCCTCGAATTCAATCCTTAATGGTTGCCCATCAAGGTTGAAGCTCTCACTATCTAGATCCCAATAATCCACGAGCAACTGTAGCAATCCCACTTGGCCCCTCATCCCTTTTAGAGTGAAAAAATTATACAACCCACATCTCTTCAATTCCATTTGGTCTACTAGATATCTTTCCACAACAACATATACCTCCTCATCTTCCCTTTCCCTCCACTCTAGCACCATCCTAGAAGAAAAAAATCATTTTTTGAGTTAGAAATCTATAAAAAACAATGTTTACGAACATATACTTGGGCTGCAGCATTCACAGTTGTGTATAGGGATGAGTATATGCTGGATGTCTTTTAAAAACCCACATATAATCACATCTATAAATCACCCAATGAACGATAGCCCGTGTACACCTAAACTTCCAATTTGCGCCCTAAATAACTTAAAAATTGGAACCTAAAAACAAAATCTAATCCACTAAAAATAAACAGGAGGGGAAGAACATTTACCTGGTCCAGATGATCATCGATTCTGTCACTCAGCTCCAACAATCATCAGTTGAAGTTCGGAGGTAATTTGGTCCAAAATCCACTATTTGGGTAAAAAATACAAATGGTATAGTAAATATGGTTTTTTTACTATTTATAGAAAAACATTACCCACTTTACATAGTTTCGGATAATATTTTTGCCTAATGGAGTAATACGACAGTGGATTGAGCTGGTTTTTTTAGTTTTGTCCATTGATTCTTGCGGTTTTCAATGTTATGTCGCTCGTTCGTAACTTTGGACAAGTATTTTTACTACCCAACATATAGGATAGGTATCCATTCCATCATGCACACTTGCATCATCCTATGACTGTCACCCATATGCCTTAGGTACAAACCAATTTTATAGTGACATGAAACCTTCTATCTTCTACTAAAAGTGTCGTTATTGAATGGTAGAGACTTACCAAACATGGTTACCCTATTTAGATCCTCTGCTTCATTCGGTGCCCATGCAAATATTTTTTTCCGTACGACCGGGAGTCCCTTATAGATAATACATGACTTTATGTTGAACCTCATTTCTCACTCATAAACATGCCAACCTATACCTAGAGGAGTTCCAAGCGAGTTTGATTTAAGCTCTTTTCCAACTCGTTTTCAAAAAGAGAAAATATTACCGAGTGAACTTGTCTCTTTCACACTCGTAAATTGGATTTGAAAGGACATCTATTTGGTGCAAGTTTATCCCTTTTTCAAACCAAGTAGACTAAGATTACAAAAAAGGAAATTTTTTGGCGTTAATTTGTGATTACATCTCATGCCCTTTCTTGCAGTATTAAGCCTATTGTCAGTTCTCACTTTGTGTTATAAACCGTTTACCTCATAAATTTTCATCCTCAACCAAGAAGAGCCTTGTTTATATCCTTCGCAACTTGAGACCCTATACCTAGGAGGGAACATTCCCCCAAGTGTTCATCTCCTGCATGCACCTCCTTGCATTGAGCATAGGTATGTTCCACTACTGGAACTAGTGTTGCTTACTTGTGACACTCGGTTCTTCCTCTGTATCATAGCATTCATTTGACTATGAAAAAAAAAAGACGAGTGGGAAGGGAGTATTATCTTATATTGGCAGCAGTCATGTCACCTTTGAACAGAGCACAAACATTTTGAGTCCATTTGTCATCATAATTTTGGGTTTAGCATGACCTTAGGAAGCTGAGCTCATTACATAGAGTTTACTCCTCCAACTGGTTACTCTTCCAGTCCCTATGGAGAGTTTGA
>SNQJ01S0124822.1:62504-76016 GCA_010110895.2 Picea sitchensis | reverse complement strand
AAAGCTTCTCTTAATGCTTTTCGAGCACAGAAACAAAATTCTAAAGAATCACAAGTAATCACTTACCCTCTTAAGGTCCGATAGACCAATTAGGTCTTAGTGGACGTAAATCATCATCATCATCATCATCAATTTAAATTGATTGAATTGTAAATATTAAAAATTAATATTATATGATTTAGAATTAATAAAGATGTTGAATCTATTTTTATATTAAAAATAATAGTTTTGTTAATTTAAAATTAAAATTTTAATAAAAATTATTGATAATGAATTGGAAAAAATAAAAATTATAAAATATTTATTTTTTTATTTTAAAAAACCACTAATAATTAAGTTGTAAAATTTATATTGAGAAATGTTTTTGAATAACATTTCACTAGTACAACTACATTAGTATAAAAGAAAAGTGTGAACATACAAATAACTACATTGATTAAGAATTAATTGGTCCTATTATAATGTACCTTATTACAATGTACCTTATTGTATGTAGCTTACGACTTTTGAATTAATAAAAATAAGGCATAATTACATACAAATTTTCATGTAACATTAACCCATATGAGTCAAGGGGTATGAATCATCAAACTCCCAAACAAGTGTTGCATGGCAACGTAGTCCCTGCCAGGTTGGAATGGGAACAAATGCACTGTTACGGCAGGATCGAGCACAGACACATGGGAAGCAGCTTGAAGTACATGTGGTATCCATGTAGAGGATGACTTGTAGCAGCGTGTCACAGGCTAGCCACAAGACATTTGGCTTGTAGATGACCCCCAAGGTTAATATGTGAATGAGGCAGTTTTTTTCCTGGGGTGTGTATAGTTCAAGCATGGGACTTAGAAAATTTATGTCTCAATGACTTGCAATAAAGGTTCCTGGAAAAAAGGGCGAGGAAGCATACACATTAAACATTCAAATATAATAAACACAATTTTCTGACATCCAACATAGTTGAAGGAAAAAAAATTTAGCATTTCCGAATTAGTTTTCTTTGAAATTTATCAAAAATTAATAATGCCTTGCAACAAAGGTTCCTGGAAAAAAGGACCAGGAATCACACACATTAAACATTCAAATATAATAAACACAATTTCCTGACATCCAACATAGTTGAAGGAAAAAAAAAATTGCATTCCCGAATTAGTTTTCTTTGAAATTGATCAAAAATTAATAATGTTTGTTACATATTTCTGGAAATTTAAATGCGTTTGTCATATAGACTGGGATTGGGGCTCCCACGGACCATAAAATAAATAAGTACAAGAAATAGGACTGTAGAAAGAAGAAGTGTGCGACGTTAGATAGGAAGACCTAAAGAGAAGAAATTGTAAGTTATGAGTCTTTGGTTAGAGATTTCTATTTAAAGAGGTAGAATAACTGGATTGATAAAGAAAACAAGATGGGATCAATATAGACTTACTATGAAGCCGATGCATTTTTGTTGTTGTCATCGACGAACACTGGAATCGTGCCAACCGGTTGTTTCCCTTCGTCGATGAGCTTGTCCATTCTCTGTTGGAACCATTATTCAATGTAGCTTCTCATGGGGGCCACACTGATTTCATCCTGAATTTCTATGTCGAAAAGCTCGTTTTCTAATTTCCTTAGATCCATAGAAATATTATGCAGAGAATGTTCAATTTCTTCATTGTGTGTTGAATAGTCCGCTAGCCAGTTCTCGACCTCATCTACACCATAATCAAGGATGTCGTAAAACTTTTCTAAAGACAACCCCTTTAAAATATCAAGTTGTTCATCGAAGGCTTCTTTGGTCAAGGACAAGGATTTGAGGATTAAGTTTGGGTCTTGAACCTCGTTGGTACTTTCGGCTAAGTCTATTTGGGTCAGGTTTCTGAATAATTCTTCTTTTTTTGATATGGCTTATTCACATGATTCGACAATGAGCTGCACGTTCTTAACTTTTTTTTTCCAGCATGCTTCTAATTGTTTGATCTGCTTTGGGGAGGGGAGATCCTCTTGTCTTCTTTTCAAATCCGAGTTGTTGATGGCATGGTTGGCAAAAGGGGTCACCATCTGTTCATAGAAACGTTCTTCATTTTTTAAATTCGTCTACACATGTTCATGCAAATCATTTGCCCTCTTTCGAAAGGAAGCTATATTTTGTGATGTTTCCTAGGATTCAGTAATTAGCTGCATTCTTTTCTTGATGTTCTTATCTACAAAGGCTCTACACGATGTGAGGAGGCTAGAGAATCCTTTTAACTTGGTTGTAGGGGTAGCAGGCACGGTTTTTGCTAAAGGACTAGCAAACTCTGGGGTAGCAATGAAAGCCTCCTCCAATTCCTTAACTCGGTCGTTCAGTCTAGCATTCTCCGCTTCAATTCCTCCAATGGAATCATCAAGAGCACCACCGGTTACACGGTGAAATTGGGAGATTTGGGATGGCCACATTTTCCTAAAGTTAATCTTTGTATGAGATTTGTCTTTCTTATCTGTTACATCTCTCTTTTCAATGATTAAATTTTTAGATTGGCTGTAAAAAACAATGCTCTAGAATACGAAGGATTCATCTTCATCAAAAATGTCGGTCTCGGTTATTTCCATTGTGGAAATATGGTGCATCGCGTTCACGGACGGGTGAACTTTGTGCGTGTGCTCAATTTCAGTTTCAAGATGCATGTGCTCACTTTCAATTTTGGGTTCTTCCGCCTTCCCTACAATGTTTTTTCTCTTCTTCGTCAAGGGAAGCTTGTGAGAACCATCAATTTTTGCGCGAGGAGGGTTCTTATCTCCTCCTTCGTTTGAAAATTTATGGGTTGCTTTCTTACTGGGGTGGGTCGTTGAAGCGATACTCCATGATGTCGTGCTCTTGGGAGTGTTGGTCAGGGACTGTACACTCTTCTCACCGGATACTTTTCTCTGTTGTCTGTACAATTCAGTCGCACTTTGCAATGTCTCTATGTCACAATCGTCAGAAGCAGGAGTGTTGTTGTCACTGTCTATGTCTTCAATCAGGCGTCTATGGATAAAAGAGTTGCTAAAGCCAACTGATAGTAAATGTTCTTGAAAAATCCCATTAGGGTCGAACCCTTTTAGCCTTTCAACATATGTTAGGTTCAAGTTATTGAAATAGCCTGTGAATTCGTCAATCTTATTGACGTTTCTGCACACGAAGTCCCCGACTTTCCAGGGCAGAGGAAGGAACTATTTTTTTCTCTTGTCATGGAAAAAATGCAACCAATGGTTCTATTGCCTTGCTATTTCTGTAACAAACATCTTGTCCTTGATCTGGCATGGAAGGAAAGCAGGATTTTCCTTGGAGCCAAAGACCATTAGTACACTGTAATTTTCCTTTTGTTCAAGTGTCCCCTTCCTGTCCAAAAACTTGGTTTCCTCGCCAGACATCCAGGGAGCATCCTTTCCTAACAATAAATCTTTGAAAACTAAGACAAAGTCATTAAAAACCTCATAAAAACAATGGGAGGCCTTGTGCCTCCACAAGGCCTGGTACCAGAATGTTACTGGGTCGAATTCATAGTTTATTTTCTTGGACAGAGACAGTTTTGGAAACAGACAATAATGCACTATTGCAAAAATCAAGTAGGATGACATATAAAATTTATTCGATCCTTTGAATCATGACAGGTGGGAACAGATTTCAATGGAAATTAGCCTCCCCTAATCGAAAATGAATTTTTCCTTGACTATGAAGTAAAAAATATAAATAACTATACGAGAAATGCTTATCGTGGATTCATGTCCCATTATTCTTGTAAACAACCAAGCAATTTCCTGGAATGGATTTCTAAAGGAACTGCCCTGCAACTTTGTGATATCTTCAAGAACTGTTGTTGGGTCTTCGAGGAACTCAGGTAAGAGGTCCAACCCGTTATCATGTTTTTCTAGGAATTGCTTGCAGTCTTGTCCTCTGAAGGTCAATGTTGGCTCCGACAATCTTAACATCTTGCAAAAGACCCGAGGTGACAAAGAAACAGGAGAATGGTCGCACAGTGGAATAATTCTTTGGCTTGAAATATATTTTTCGGCGCACCAAGAGACCACCTCATTACAGTCAAAAACCTCAGGGACGCAGCCTGCACGAGCGATTCCAGAGGTCCAAATCACTTTGTTCTGGGTGGAACGAGATGAATAGTAAGAGTATGCCCTAGACCACTGGAAGTTTTGGTCCTCACGTCTGAAGATATTCACTGTATCTCCACAGAACTGATGTCGAGTTGCTGCCATAAGTTTACAAGAACGTTTGTTTGCTCCAGACGATGTCTGAAATGAAGAGTTGGAAGGGATAATGTAACCCTGCGCAAATCTTGGTCCAAATGTGTGTGAATGGGAGATCTCCTCAAGACTTCCGCTCATTAATGACAATTTCGACGATTGCTACATGATGCGTTGTTATCATTAAAGACTAGTAATTGCATACATAGAAGTGCGAACATGACGGATACAGAAATGAGCAATTAAGGATTGGATATTTCCTGAATGGGCCAACGTGACAACCCGTGTTTGAGATGAACAATCGGAAGGGATAATATAACTCTTCGCAGATCTTGGTTTAATGCGTATTAATGGGAGATCTCCTCGAGCGTTTCGCTCATTAATGACAATGTTGACGGTTCCTGCATGGTGAGTTGTTAGCATGAAAGGTTACTAATTGCATATTAAGAAAGAAGTACGAAGCTCGGGAGGACGGGAAAGAGCAATTAAGGAGTGTCTAATTATCGAAAGTGGTTGGGCGGGCTTCAAAATAGGTTTACAAGGTAAAACTGTTGGAGGTGAGGGCTCGAGGGTCAAATTGTATGTCTTAGAATTTTTTGAGTGCAAAATGCATAACAAGGAAGAGCGCATGATGGGACAGTCCAGAGGGCAATTTGTGTATCGTGGAAGTTTGGGTAATGTTTGCAGGACACAGAACAATGGAAGTGCAAATGTGAGCTCGCCTATCCATGAACCCGCAATCGAAAAAGTGGCTCAAGTATGGAATAGAGAAACGACTGGGCGGATTCGTTTTTGCTAATATATTGAAACTTGTAATATATATCCCATTGTGTGGAAAGATATTTTATGCATGTTTCTGGGAAGAAAAGAGAAGATAAGAGAAGATAAATTAATTTAAATTTAAGGAGTCGAGCTTCATTTAAATTTCACTGTCTCGTCAACGCTTTTGTTTTTTAATGACGATCTGTACGATTGTTGCATGATCATCCTAATCTCTTCAAACCATCCCTCTTTCCCCTTGTTGGTTAAGTCTTCCTATATTCTACTCTGAGCTTCTTAGTGACCCAGGGTTCATGTCATTAGAGTTTCCAACAAAGCCTCTAAAACTATCGTCCCTCCTAGTAAACCAGAAGGCAACACAGTGCACAGAGTGCACTGTGCAGTCTCACCCGAGATAAATTTAGTGGGTGGCTGCAAGACTCAGGTGTTTACAGCCTAGGATTGAGTATGATATATGAGTGTTTAACCATTGAACCATCTATTATTACTTATAAATGAAACCTATTGTTATCCACGACTATGCAGTAAATCCAATAGCCCATTCCCTTAGTATCGCATCAACGTTTAAACACGCAATATGATACTTCAGTCATTCAACATAATAATAACTTGTTGAAATTAGGAAAAAGATGCATTCACTCATCACACAACACAGATATTACCGTGGTTCACCCCCTCCTAGGCTACGTCCACAAAGATTTGGCTCTTGCCTCTTTTATTATGGTAGTTCTGCATCTACAACGCTGCACTCTTATAATCCTCCTCAGATGGGTAAGATCTATGTGAGCGAACTAGATCGCACCAGGCTCCTCAGCCTGCGATCTAATCCTCAAGATCTACCTTCTCTCTTCTCCAGCTCAACAACTTACAAAATAGTTCATAACAACATTACATATCGCGTTAACTCATACATATCTTCTATAGAACAATACAAAAATTGAACCCCCTATGATACCTACGTATCTATATTTATATCCTTCGGGCTCTTCAACCGTTTACAATCTACTACAAAAACCCTAACCCTACCGGCATTAGGTCTTCCTCCCATGCATGTGTGTTGTTCTTCCTTCCCACTGTTACCTTCCTTGCATGTGCGTGTGTTGTGCTTCCTCTTGCATGCGCGCGTGTTGTGCTTCCTTCCCGCTGTCACCTTCCTTGTGCATGCTTTCTTTCCCCATGATCGTCTTTCTTTCCACTTCGGCCTGCTGCCAACAGGCCCCCAACACTGACACGTGGCTCGTCCCGAGCCACCTAATTCTTATGAGCTTCCTCTATTTCCTTGGTGACTGTCTAGAGATTTTCCTTGAGCTCTGCTACTTGGGTCTATGCCTGCACAGTCTTCTCTTTGATTGTGTCCACTACCTGGACTGTAACTTTGTCCCTGATCAATCCTGCACATTTTGCATGGGTCTGTGCTGTCTATGTCTTGGCTTCCTCTACTTGTGCCAAGACTTCTGCTAGCTTCTCCTGCAATGGTTCCATTTGAGCCTGACGCTCTTGTCTCTGGGTTTGTGCAGAGATTGACTCTACATGCAACTTCTTCATCTCCTGCGTCCCTTTAACGCATTCTGGGATTGGTATTGTCTTCTGCCTCTGCTTGAGTTCTTGGATCACTGCACTGATCCTTTCTTATTCCATGTCCCATTTGTAGACCTGTTGATCCTCCTCCAACCTGATCCAAAGTTGTGTTGCTTTATCGAACAAGTCAACTATTGTGCTGACCTGCTGCTCTATCTCCTGCAGTTGCGTTGTTGCTTCTTGCTTCCTTTGCTCCTTCACTGTCGATGGCGTGGTTGGTATCATCTATTCTCAAAGATTCTTGATCTCTTTCTAGTATTGATCAATTGTCTGCGTAATCTGATCAATCTTTTTTGTTACTGCAAGTTCATTCCCATGTGTGATGTTTGGAAGCTTCTCAAAAATTCCTCCTACTCTTTGTTCCAATTCGTTCCTGCGTTCTCTTTCCTCCTGATTTTCGGACTTGGCCTGCTCCCAGACTTTTTCCAGTGCCTCCTGCTTCTCTGTTGCTCATTGTAATTCGTCTAAGTCTTTGTGTGCACGAGACTGTACCTCGTGGTCGACGCTAACCTGCAACTTGTGTAGTGCCCTGGATGGCATCCGCGTCAAGACCAATTGGATGTGGCTTAAATCCTTCAAGGGTGTCTACCCTACGATCTCTTCCATGCGCAACATACTAGGTGTGATGTAAAATGTTGCGCTTACATGCGATAATGCGTGGAATGGATCTCGTTCTTCTACCTCCACTCTTTCCTCTGGCTGTGGTGTTGATGGTTCTATGCCCCTGATGCTGCTTGCTATCTGTACTTCCCCAAATTTCTTAAGGAACTGCCCCATGTCTGCCAACTCCTGTTGAAGTTTGTCCCTGTGATGTATTGCATGGTCAAAGTCCTCAGCTACAATCCTGAACCATTCAAGTTATCATCTCCGTGTCATCATTTGTAATCGTATATTCTGGCAGTGCTCGGTGTGCCTTTTATTTCTTGTGTGTGCCTCCTTCATACATGGCTGGTCTCTTATTCCCCCCTGGTTCCTGTGTGTTGGGATTTGAGACGGTCTCCTGTGCTCCTTCAGCCTGTTTTTGTTGTTCCTTGGTCGGTTGTGTATTCTCCTTCTTCCCCTTCTAGGTCCCTATTTTCTTTGGCCCTTCATCTCCCTGTGTTGTCTTACCTTGGCCCATTCTTGGTATCTTGGGCACTTGGAGTTCCGGAGGATGTGTTTCTCCTTGATCTACCTCTTCTTTCACTGCTCTTTCCGGCACTTCCTCAGTAATGGTTGGAATCCTCCATTCGTTGATGACCATGTCAATATCACCCTCTATGATGCAGTAGCGCATCTGTAGCCACTATTTCGCTGGATCGTTCTTTGCCTGTATCCACATTCTTTGTCGTGTGGCCTGGAAATTGGCAATTACCGCATATCGCATGACAACCTCTGGTGTTATTTGCCACATGCAGTTGATGGCTTCCTGCATGTTGCATAGGTATGCTTCAAATATGATCCCATTCTCCCTCTTATGCCTGGCATTCAGCTCGGATCTCAACAATAGATACCTCGCTCCCAAAGGCTTTGGTCTGGTACAAAAAACTATGTACCCTAGTTCTTGCCATCCCATCAAGGCTATTAAGGTAATCAGCCATGAGTAGTGGAACTTTGTGCCTAGGTCCTGTGAATCCTTGTAGTCCTTTAGGAATGATTTCAATAAGTATGGCGCTCAGCTCATTGAGGTGCCTTCTACGCACTGGGTTGCGACTGCAATGACTCCAGCTGGGACTTCCTCCCTGCGACATTTTCTTAGCAGATTGCAGGCTAGGATTTTCGTGCCCAATTATGTGGCTGCGTTATTGATTCGCTTGATAATTATCCCTCTTGTCCCCTTGGCGGTGCCATACTTCTTCTTCATTTCTTCTCCCAGCGCTTTATCCTTGGTTTTGTCATCCAGAAACAATGTAGGATCCATACCCCGAATTGGTAACCCTGTTATTTGCGCAATAAGCTCAACGGTTATGGGGACGGGTTTGTCCAACCATATGTCCCCTCCATGTGTGACCCCTAACAACTGTTTGATGCATGTTTTTGCGTACTGGCCTCTGCCAAAATGTGGCAGGTTCAACAGACCTAAAATTCCTGTTTTCTCCAGCCTAGTTACCCACTAGTATGGCTGGTTAATCGATTCTCCAACCCGATTTGTGCCTATGGTTTGTATAAAAACCCTTTATGCAAGTTCCAAGAACTTGGTTTCATCTGCTACATCATAGTATGAATATTTGAGCTTCCTGACATGACCCAGTAGCTCTGGTCTTACCTGTATGCTAGTTGGTATGCGTGGTAGAACAATTTCTGCTGCAGGTTTCTTATGGGGTGAACTCGGTATCTATATCTTGTCTTTCTGCTGCAGTGGCTAGCTCGAAGTTCCAACAGCTTTCGGCTACTCCTTCGTGAGCCATTTCGGCCAATCCGAGACATCTTTAGCGGTCTCCCTTGCTGGGTGTTCTGAGATGGTCGTTTGAGACTCATCTGGCTCCATTGCTGCTTTCGGATTTTGCACCGTTCGATTCACTTCTAAGGTTGTGTTGGTGCTCTCTGGTTGTACCTCCTTTAGGGTTTCTGCTTCCTGGCTCTGAGGCGCCTGCGCCACTGCTGGAGTATCTACCTTCATGGCCTCTATTTCTGGCTGTTGAATTTCTTCCACTATTGGTGTGGGATTCATCAATATCTTCTCTTGAGATGGGATTTCATCGATATCGACGATCTTTGGTAACTGTTGTTCACCTTCTTCCACCGGTCCTCGGGACCTAGTCTGAACTTTGGTTCTTTTGGTGGTCTGGCTTGCTTATGCTTGCTTGAGTGGTGCCATGGCGGTGAATCTCAAATTTCTGCTGGTTTCAACTGGTCTTTGTGATCTCTGTGAACTCACGATGTGATCTTTAGCCTTTGTTGCTCTGCGTCTGTTCTCTCTTCGTGAATAGACTATTGGTTCCTGTGTCCGTGTGTTGTATGGCTTTCCCATGAAGCTTGTTAGGGACACTTCTTTGGTTATGGGTTTAATGCGTCTTAACTATAGGTTCAATGCACTTCCAGCGGTTTTGTACTTATCATTACTCTGCCTTGTTGTCATCTATTGGTGTGATTAATGTGGTATCCCATCGATCCTTTTCATCCTTTAATTTCTTCTAGTGTTGTCATGTCATCCTGCTTTTGTTGACTTTCCTTTTCCCGCTTGTTTCCCTTTTTATGTGACCATTGTTCTTTGTCGAATTTGTATTTTTAAATTCGTGTAGCCTTTTTACCTCTGGTGCATTGCGCCCTCTTTGGTTTTGTTTACTTTTTTGAGTTTTTTTTTTNTGTACGGCTTCAGTTGGCTCCCATTGATCATTCCTCTGAGTTCTGCGCCTGATAAATCTCGTAACTATACAGATCCTCCATCTATGATGGATTTTACTTCATATGGTCCTAACCAATGCCTTTTGAGCTTTCCTGGGTGTTGTAACGATTTGCTATCATACATCAGTACGAGATCTCCTTCCTTGAATGTTTTCTTCTTGATGTGTCTATCGTGCCAAGCTGTGTCTCTTGCTTTCTGAACTTGTTGGTGGAATCCTGCTAAGATTTAGTCTTCCTCCATGGTCAGTAACCGATTCAGTCTCTCCTGTACTGTGCCTCATTCTGTCATTTGTGTGATCGATGCTACGTGCGAGCTTGGTATTAAAAATTCAAGCAACACTATTGCTTCTTGGCCATAAACCAATTTAAATGGCGTGTGCCCTATCAAATTTTGGCACACAGTCCTATATGCCCATAATACTGCTGGTACTTTGAGGTCCCAGTCGTCCCTGTTGACGTTGCAAATCTTTGTCAGCGCGTTCTCCAAGATTTTGTTGAATGCTTCCACTATGCCATTTTCCTGTGGGTGATACAGTGTGCTCTTCTGGTGATGGAGTTCAAATTCTCCATTCATGGTGTTGATGGTACTTTTTATGAAGTGCGTGCCTTGGTCGCTCATCAAAATTCTTGGACACCCAAATCTAGTAATCGCTTGTTCAAATAGGAAGTGTGTTGTTGTTTCTGCGCTGTAATCCTTGACTGGTGCGGCTTCCGCCCATCTTGTTAGGTACTCTGTCACGGTAATAATGTACCTTGCTCCTGTTCTTTTTTCCGGTGGGTTGATTGGTCCCACAAATTCTACTTCCCACTTGTTGAATGCATGTAATGTTACTTGTGGTCGTAATGGAATTTTGTCCCTTCTATTGGGTTTGCCTACCCTTTAGCAAACATCACATCTTTGTTCGTACTCCTTCGAGTCTCTGTGAATTGTTGGACACCAAAGTCCTGCGCGCAACACCTTATGCGCGATAGCTTTGCCTACGTAATTCCCTCCTTCTATTCCCTCATGGGCTTCTACTAAGACTCTCGGTCTTTCGTGTTCTAACACATATCTTCGCAAAATGCTATCTGAGCCCATTTTGTATAAGTGTCCAACAATCAAGTGATAGTCGACTGCGCAGATTATTAGGTTTTTCTTCTGCGCGATGCTATACTCTTGTGGCACAGTACCTGTACTCAAGTACTGAATGATATCTGTGAAGTATTCATGAACAATCTATACTGAGAATAGGTGTGCATCCAGAAAATTGTCTTCTAAGTTCATAGGTTCTTCTCCATTCGTGACCCTTGATAGGTGGTCAGGTCTTGCGTTCCGTTTTCCTAGCTTAACTATTACTTCAAAGTCAAATTCTTGAAATAACAGTAACCATCGACAGATTCTCCCCCCCCCCAACACTGGTTTGTTGACTAGGTATTTCAGAGCTGAGTGATCTGTGAACATCTTGAAGTGCTTTCCCAATAAGTAATGTCTAAATTTCTGCAGTGCATAGACCATGGATAGGCCTTCCCTCTCCGTTGTGTTATAGTTATGTTCTGAGTCTGATAACTATCTGCTCGCAAATGCGATCGGGTGATCCAGGTCTCCTGCTCCTAGCTGCGCCAAGATAGCCCCAAGTGTTATGGTTGATGCATCTACATGCACGTGGAATGTCTTCTCCCATTCTAGAAATACTAATATCGGTGCGGTGACCATCTTTTCCTTTAGGGTATCCAGACCGTGTTGACACTCATCGTTCCATTGAAACTTTGAATCTTTTCTTAGCAGCTTTTCCATCGGTGCAGTAATCTACGCATATCCTTTGATAAATTTCCTGTAGTAACCTGTGTGTCCCAACGTCACTCTAAGCTGACAGACTGTCTTTGGTGCCGGTAAGTTAACAATCACTGCGATCTTTTCCGGATCCACTAATAAACCTTTTTTTCATACTATATGGCCCAATAGTATCCCAAACGGTGTTCCAAATATGCATTTCTTTATGTTCAGTGATATCTGGCATTGTCTACATCTTTCTAACATCAACCGTAAAAATTCTACATGGTGTTGTAGACTGTCCAATCATCCATGTTTACTTCGAGAAATTGATGGATGAATTCCTTAAATGCAACAATGACTACTCTGGAGAATGTTGTTGGTGCATTCTTCAGTCCAAACGACATGACTGTGTAATGGTAAGATCCCCATTCTGTCGCAAACGTGGTCTTGTATCCGTCCTCCTGCACTATCTTAATCTGATGGTAGCCTGAGAATCCGTCCGTGAATGAGTAAGCTTCATGTCCTCCCACGTTCTTTGACACTTCATCTATGAACGGTGTAGGGAATGGTTCATGTAGGCATGCATCGTTCAACTTCCTCAAGTCGATGCATATCCTGATCCCTCCTTGTTTCTTGTCCTATACGACCATCAGTCTTATCCATTCTGACTCTTCAACCGGTTCTATGATTCTGGCTTTGAGCATTCTGTCGATCTCTGCTTTGACTTTTTGCTTATATATTGGGTTCAATCTGTATGGTCGCTATCTAAGTGGTATCTTCATTTCCCCTAGTTCTCGGACTATGCCCTTCATCTCTGTAAATGTTGTAGGAAACAGGTCACTGTATTCGTGCAATAACTCGGTTATGCTTTCTAGTGTCTGCTCATCCCAGTAATCTCCAATGCTGGCCATTTTGGGATTCTCAGTTGTCCCAATATTAACTTTCTTTACCTTGATCGACGTGACAATAACTTATGATTCTATAGGTGGTCCCTCCACTTCTCTCTCACTTTCTGCTTCTTCAATCTGAATATCATGCGGACCGTCTTCATCCGGTGCTTCTTCTTGTACGTGGTAACTGTTAGAATATGAAAGATTGTGCTCGTTTTACCATTGACAATACCCTTTTCACCCAATCATAGGCCGAAGCCACCCTCCGATCACCTTAACCTTGATAGAGAATCACTATGGAAGCAAACGCTAGGCTAGATAGCCAAACAAAGGGTAGTGCACCTTTCCCCAAGGATAGTGCATCACAAAGAGATGATCAGATAGTCCAAACCCTAGCCAAGAGATAGTCCAAGTGTAACTGCTAGATGCAACAACTGCAACGACAACTCTCCTCCAAACCTGCGCAGAACTGGGCAACTGCAATGCGCACAAGGTTGGGCACTGCAATTCTGAGACTGCCTGCCAGAATGAGAACCGACCTCCTGTATTTATACTAATTCTAGCTAACTGCCATGGTCGACTTCTCATTCTGGGTATCTGTATGTTCAGTATATAATATTATTTCTGGCCGACTTCTTCTCTTCGAGGCTAATAACCTAATATAAATTATCTTCTTGAGCCGACAAGTCTTCTAGGGTTATTAGCCAACTCATTAGGGTTTCTTCTTGCTTCCCAGAGTATTCTATCCTTGTCAGGTTTACACGTGGAGGTAAATACCTCCCGCAACTACCATAATATGAACACTCCCTCCTAGCTAGGGAGGTATTACAAGTAATGGTCTTTGAGCACAAAACATACCATTTACCCAGTAGCATCAACATAGTTATATAGACTAGATCATGAGCACCATCATCATCATCAGTTGCATCATCTCTCGAAACCATACTCTATATGAGTAATCAAACATGATGCTCACTCCACAGAGTG
>SNQJ01S0124822.1:46614-62494 GCA_010110895.2 Picea sitchensis | reverse complement strand
ATCCTTGTCTTCCATGCTCTGAAGTTAGAAGCTCCATCTAACTTGTTCTCTGACTTCATAGAGTAAGTCATGTCTTCTTTGACTTGGTTAAACCCTAGATTTGACCACAAACTCAAACTTCACGTCTTGGCTTGCTGAGAGTATTAGGAGATGCGTTGGGCTAGAGCGCACTGATCTATCCGAAGATTAGGCCAATCCATTAACTTAAGGTGCCTCAAAAAGAGGATTAGGGTTTTCGCAACTGCTCCTGCTAGTAACCCTAGCGGCAGTGTCTTGGAAGCTGCTTCTACTAGTAACCCTAGCGACAGTTCTTTAGCGAGCTCAATATCCTAGCGGCTATGTTTCCTTCCAGTGTTTAGACTGAATGAAGGAGGTGTGGGCCCATAACCTGTTAGAATATGAAATATTGTGCTTGTTTTACCATTGACAATACCCTTGTCACCCAACCATAGGCCGAAGTTACCCTTCGAGCACCTTAACCTTGACAGAGAATCACTCCGGAGGCAAACCCTAGGCTATATAGCCAAACAAAGGGTAGCGCACCTTTCCCCAAGGATAGTGCATCACAAAGAGCTGATCAGATAGTCCAAACCCTAGCCAAGAGATAGTCCAAGCGTAACTGCTAGCTGCAGTAGCTGCAATGACAACTCTCCTCCAAACCTGCGCAGAACTGGGCAACTGCAGTGTGCACAAGACTGGGCACTGCAATACTAAGACTGCCTGCCAGAATGAGAACTGACCTCCTGTATTTGTACTAATTCTGGCTAACTGCCAGGGACGACTTCTCATTCTGGGTATCTGTCTGTTCAGTATATAATATTATTTATGGCCGACTTATTCTCTTGGAGGCTAATAACCTAATATAAATTATCTTCTTGAGCTGACAAGTCTTCTAGGGTTATTAGCCAACTCATTAGGGTTTCTTCTTGCTTCCCAGAGTATTCTATCCTTGTCAGGTTTACACATTGAGGTAAATACCTCCTACAACTACCATAATATCAACAGTAACAAGATAACAGTTCCTTAACATTCCGTTTATTCTGGTGTTGCTCTTCTGTGATCATTTCTACTTCTAGTTTTTTGATGAATATTACGCCTCTTATCTGTTTAAGGGTTGCATCTATGTTGGGGTTCTCATGTTCAAATGAGAAAGTGATTGAAAAATTATGTTGCAATGTCGTCCAGGTTGCAGTTCCCTTGCACAATTCCTGGTCTGTGTACCAATTCGCTGGTATGCCCTCTAGAGTGTGTATAAAATGATGAGGCCATTCCTCTGGGGGTGTCAATTTCCATAGCATTCTGCACTTCTCCAAGTGTTTCGTTGGTGCCCCTTGTCCATCGTACTTCTGCTACTTGTTTTTCTTGTGTTCTGCGCCGAACCTTGTGCGCAATAACCGCTTACATTGGTACCAATCTGTGATTGTCTCTTTATGCGCACCCCACCATCTTGCGGGTGTGGCCTTTAGTGCTAAGTCCAGTGCTAACAGTCTTTGATTTTCTAACACTGCATCTTCATACTCCATCAGGAATGTTTCCAAATCGTTCATTCCATGGAATCTTAGTGGTTCCCTTACTTTTGTGCCTACCCATCTTACTGCATGATGTATTCTTGCACATCTTCTTGTGGAGACTTTGTGTAGCCTCTGCTGCCAATTTTCTAAACCAGTGTTTGAATCTGTTTCACATGAAGTAATGCTTCACCAACTGAGTACCCCATCTGCAGTTGAGTTTACGTAATCCTCATCGCGCGCAGTTGTTCTGTACAACTGGCCGATTTCCTCTAGGTCTAAGCAAGTAGGTTCTACAAACCTCTCCCCTTTGGATGGGTCTAATGGCGCGATGATCCTGTATTCTCCCGACTCAAATGTCATTTTCCTGGTTTTCAAGTTTATTATAGCCTGGTTGTCAAACACCCAATCCAGACCAAGAAATGTTGGGTAAGGTGTTGTGCCATCCACTATTTTAATGACTTCAAAATCTGCTTTAGTGCGCACTCCATCAAGATCTACTGTCACTCCTTTCAGTCTGCCGATTGGTAGAATCTGTGTTGGTTTGCTAGTTTCAATTGGACAGGTGAATATCCTAATGTGGGCTCTCCCATGCATTGCCATGTCTTCTTTGGTAATACATTCACTTCATATCCTAGATCCAGTATAATGTCTCCCATGTTGAAATATTTGATGTTGGCATTTAGTCTTAACTCCCTACTTGTTCTTCTTCGTGTATGTAGGTGATTGACAATTTTTGGTTCTAGTTTTCCTTTTGAATCGATGCTACATTTTTATAGTATACTTTGCAATATTTTCACAGCTGATGGATCATTTAGTACCTTTACACATGATTTCAAAAAGCCTTGGATTGTACTTACTTGTCCTGTGGCCTGCATTCCATTGGTATGATCCAATAGTGGCAGCATCTCGTATTCTGGTGCTTCTTTGTTTTGTTGTGCAGTTGAAGTTGCTGACATGTCTTCCTTATGAAATTCTTGTCTGGATTGTTTGAATATCTCCTTCTCCTTCTATGCATCAAACTGCTTCTTTGGTTCGGTGTTCTTCTTCATCCATTGATTTTGTTTTGGTTCTTGTCGGGTTGCGTCATTTCCTGTTTTCTCTCCTCCGCGACTGACTATGTTGATGTTTCGTCCTTCATCCCTTGCTTCAGCTGAAATCCACTGGACATTCTGATTGTTCTGGTTCCTCTTTTCTTGAATATTTACCAATAGTGATGGACATTCCTCTATATCATGGTCCGATGCGTGACAATACATACAAGTCGTTAGTGGTAGCAGACATTCTCTTGCATAATGTCCCAGTTTTTGATAATTGTGACATACCACTGGTCCTCTACCTCGTCCTCTACCTCCTCTGGCTCATCCTCCACCTCTGTAGCTTGCTCGATCACCCCTCGACGCGTTATATTGTGGTGCCTGATTATGTTGCGCGGTATTGTACTGAGGTTGTGTCATGTTGTACTGCGGTTGCGCGTTATTGTAGGGTTGTTGCGCAGTGTTATACTTTTGTTGCGCAATGTTTTATGGAGCTGGGACTTGATTGAACTGTGGCGTTGCTTGCCCAATCATCATTTCAGCATGTACTCTATATGCATCCAATGTCCTTTCCCACATCAGCTCCATAGTTCTACAATCTTTGTCGTTGTGGCCTACTGACTTACAAAAGGTGTAATATGAAATCTTTGGAACTGTCTGGTATTTATGCATCATCGTGCAGTGATAAGGGTCATGACCCGATTTCTTGCAGATTTCACACAATAGTCCTCCCGTTGGTAACAGATTCGTCATTGTTGCTTCCATATACTGTGCAAATGTTGGACATTCATTTTTATGGTGTCCTTTCGTTCTGCATGTGGTACACCAAACATCTTCTCGTTTGTCCTTATTCTTATTCTGGTTTAGTTGAAACGTTAGGTTCTTTAAATCCTCTGTCAGCTCTTCGATGGCTGGGTATGTCTGCTAGTACTGGTTTTCTTCCAATTGCAAGGCTGCCTGCAGAGCTTCTGAAACTTCTATTGTCGTAATGGGTATTTTAAGCGTGGTAGTAGTGAATTGACAAACAGGTGCCGATGCTGCATATCGGTCATGAGATATTTCAATTTTCCCTTCAGTTGCTTGAATATCTGGTCAATCTCCCATACAAACTCTCCTAGTTTCTGTCTTATTTCAATCATTTCGTTCATGTACTAATCCTCTGAAATCATCTTCTGGAACTCATTAATCAATAACTTCTTAATGTATGTCAGCGTCCTTGTCGTCCCAGGAGCACTGTTTGTGTTGAGACTCATATACCAGTCTAGTGCGCGGTCTCTTAGCGTGATCGCTAACTGCGCACGTTTAGTGTCTTCATTGGTGATCTGTTTTTATTCCCAGATATTTGCACACATAAACAAATGTTTCTCAGGGTTTTATGTTGTTTCTCCTCAGAATTCTGGTAACCTGATGGTGGGATTGTGTCCTGCCATTTTGAATGTTGAACTACTACCTCCTCCACGCGGTGTAGATACTTGACTAGTGCTGCCTAAACAGGCTCCTCCAGTTGTTGCTCCTTGTGTAGATGTACGTCCTGCTATCGGAATTCTCCCGAACTTCGGTTGTCTAAATGGTGGTGTTCTCTTTGGTGTATTAGTCGCACATGGGTTTATTAGTTCCACACTGACATTAATATGGATAGGATGGCCGCCTTCTCCTCCTATTCTTGGACCTCTCATCTTCCTCTCATATGTTGCGCGTAGGATTTCCTCAATCTTCTCCACAACCCGGAGATCCTCTACCTCTTCCTCATCACTTGCCAAGTCTTCCCTCGCGGCTATATCTCTCTTCTTGGTATTCACCTTGTATTGGTAGGGTGCTCCACTACACATCTTTCTAGTTGTCTCCAAGATCCACCAGATCTGGTCATCATCCATCATGATCGGGTCCAAGGGTTCCTCCTTCTTTCCCTTGTCCTTTGTTTCGTCCATTCCTCCTCTACTTGTCAGTGCTTCCCCCCTTCCCCCATGCACACAGGGTAGTTTAGTTGTCTGACTCCATCGTCATTACACCTTTATTGTATAACAATATCTTAATGGAAGTATAAAGAGATTGAATGTACCTTCATCGGGGTCCTCATAGAAACTCTTGCTCCACTGTGTTGTACGACTTCATTGTGTCGACTGGAAACTCTGTGATAAAACCTACCACAATACTGTCAAGCCAAAAGTCTATTGCGTGGGTGAACTTGTTATTCACCTGCTGTAACTTCTCAATCTGTATTGGGGTCCACTTGAACTGTTGGATCTGATTCGTTGTGTGGTTATCCTTCAACCTTAGTATCTACTCTTGCAATAAGTGTGGAAAGTTACAGAAAAATACTTCATGCAAGTCAATGATCACGTATTTGTCCAGATATTTGCGGGGTGTTATTCTAGGGTTTCTATTGTTTTTCTGTGCAAACTCTAGCTCTTTAGTTCTCAACCAAATTTCGATCTCTTCTTTTGTGGGGTTCCATGGTCTCAACATTCCCTTCTAATGGCTCATTGCTTTCATCTTTTGGTCGCTCTTTTCTCGTTCAACCTTTCTTATCTACTCAATCCTCGCCTGTTCCTACCAAAGGCAAAAAAACCATTTGTTGGTTAAGTCTTCCTATATTCTACTCTAAGCTTCTTAGTGACCCAGGTTTCATGTCATTCGGGTTTCCAACAAAGCCTCTAAAACTATTGGCCCTCCTGGTAAACCAGAAGGCAACACAACGCACAGAGTGCACTCGCAGTCTCACCCGAGATAACTTTAATGGATGGTTGCAAGACTTAGGTGTTTACAGCCTAGGATTGAGTATGAGATATGAGCGTTTAACCATTGAACCATCTATTATTACTTATAAATGCAACCTATTGTTATCCACGACTATGCAGTAAATCCAATAGCCCATTCCCTTAGTATCGCATTAGCGTTTAAACAAGCAATATGATAATTCAGTCATTCAACATAATAATAACTTGTTGAAAGCAGGAAAAATATGCATTCATTCATTACACAAAACAAATATTACCATGGTTCACCCCCTCCTGGGCTATGTCCACAAAGATTTGGCTCTTGGCTCTTTTATTATGGTAGTTTTGCATCTACAGTGTCGCGCACTTACAATCCTCCTCAGATGGGTAAACTCTATGTGAGGCGAACTAGATCGCACCAGGCTCCTCAGCCTATGATCTAATCCTCAAGATCTACCTTCTCCTCTCTTCTCCATCTCAACAAATTACAAAATAGTTCATAACAACATTACATATCGCGTTAACTCATACATATCTACTATAGAACAATACAAAAATCGAACCCCCTATGATACCTACATATCTATATTTATATCCTTCGGGCTCTTCAGCCATTTACAATCTTAAAAAATCCCTAACCATACTGGTGTTAGGTCTTTCTCCCATGCATGCATGCTATTCTTCCTTCCTGTTGTTACCTTCCTTGAATGTGCGCGTGTTGTGCTTCCTTCCAACTGTCGCCTTCCTCTTGCATGCACGCGTATTGTGATTCCTTCCAGCTGTCGCCTTCCTTGTGCATGCTTTATTTCCCCATGATCGTCTTTCTTTACACTTCGACCTGCTGCCAACACCCCTATATAAAGAGGGATCTCTCATGGAAAATGCTAAGGTTGATTCAAGCAATATTAATATTGAATAGGCTAAGAATTGGATGAGGAATTCTACTTCAGTTCATACTTGAGGGCTTCATTTCAGTTCATCAATACATTGTGGATCTTCTTCATTCAAGGTTGGAGCAAGTGTGTGTGTTGGAGAAAAAGGCCATCGGAAGGGGACCTTGCGACATCAAGGATTTTGGTTGTAATCTCCACTTTCATTTAATATGATACAGTAATATGTTTCTTTCCCATAAAACTATTCTTGTTTTATTGTATGATTCCTTGATCACATGCATAAGTTCTTGTTGAGTACATTGTGTTGCTTTCACTTTGGTTGGTTTGTGTTCCCTTGCAGATCCAATATCACAAGAGCACCAGAGTGGAGCTAGGACGACAATGGAAAGAGGAAGCGACATTTAAAAGGTATGTTTCCCATCTCTTGTTAATTAGTAAACTCAATGATTATAACTTAGGGAAAGTTTCATGTTCCGTTTCATTTTGTTCTAGATCTAGGTGGATCTAGGGAGATCTGTTTATGTCCTCATTTACCAATTAATCCTATAACAAAATTGGCGACCATACTGGGGAACATTAAAGAGAGATTAAAGAGAGATTAACATCATTATTTTCTTCCCTGGAGATTTTTTATTGGCAAATACATCTTAAAAAACTTTTGGGGTTGCGCACGTCACAGGCTAGGGCATCCGTACAGTGCGGAGTCATCATAGGATAGCTATAAGGCTGCGTGTGACGACCTTAGATCGTCGTCGAACCCGATATAAGGCACCTTTGATGACCTCCGCGCATAGGTACCCTCAAAAAATTAACTCAAAATTCTTCTTATGACCAATGAAAAACAAATTTTGATCCATGGAAAGTTGAAATAGATGAAAATCACCTATTCTGTGGTC
Organism: Picea sitchensis; assembly: GCA_010110895.2. NCBI lineage: Eukaryota > Viridiplantae > Streptophyta > Pinopsida > Pinales > Pinaceae > Picea > Picea sitchensis. The sequence continues at coordinate 55,443 of SNQJ01S0124822.1, read as the reverse complement.
ATACCCTGGATTTTGAAGATTTTTAACAATCCACACTGCTAGAGAGCCATTACCGTTCCCGAGTCATTCCCGGAAAATTATCCTTCCTCCTCATGCTCTTTCTCTCACCATTCCAACATTTTTACCGTGGAAAACCTGCAATGGAACATTAAAGAGAGATTAGCATCATTATCTTCTTCCCTGGAGATTTTTTATTGGCAAATACATCTTAAAAAACTTTTGGGGCTGTGCACATTGCAGGCTAGGGCATCCGTATAGTGCAGAGTCGTTGCAGGCTGGCTATAGGGCCGCTTGCGACGACCTTAGATAATCACAGGGCCCGATCTAGGGCACCTGCGACGACCTCCTCGCATAGGTACCCTCAAAAACTTAACTCAAAATTCTACTTCTAACCAATGAAAAAAAAATTGATCCATGGAAAGTTGAAAGAGATGAAAATTACTTGTTTTGTGGAGACCGTTCGTCGAATGATCAGTTGTGCTCTCCGCAATCCATAGTGAAAAAACTCCGCCACTAGCTTCTTAAGATGGGGGCTAAGTACCAACCATTCGAATCCATCAACCATGCGTTGGGAAGTCAGAAGAATAATTTTCTCTGGTTCAAGCTTGTGTAAAAATGAAACCACCTACCTCAAGCATAATTTTCTCCGGTTCAAGCTTGTGTAAAAATGAAACCACCTACCTCAAGCATAGCTTTCTCTGGTTCAATATTGTGTAAAAATGAAACCACCTACCTCAAGCATAGTTTCCTCTGGTTCATGTGTGTAAACATGAAACTAGGTCCAAGCATAGTTTTGTTTAGTTTTAAGCTTGTGAAAAAATACAATCTATCCCAAGCATAGTTTTGTTTTGTTTTAAGCTTGTGTAAAAATGGAAACAATCCAGAGCTTAGTCTTTGTTCTTTCTCATGCTCATAAATAAATGAGAATGTAACCGAGTAAACTTTTATCACTTTTTTGGACTCGTAAAGGTTATACGAAAAAGGAACCCCCTGGAGTTCCCTTTAAGCTCTTTTCAAACTCTCTAAACATGAAAATATTGCCGAGAGATATTGTTCTTTTCATGCTCGTTAAAGTATTTGAAGAAAACGTCTTTTGAGCGGTATTTTATCTCTTTTTCAGTCTCATCAGGCTAGCTTACGAAAAATGACATTTTGGAGTTTTCTTTAAGTGTTTTTCAAACTCTCTAAATATGAAAACCCCTTGAGTTTACTTTCTTTGGACTCATAAAACAAACATCGAAAGGCCCACATGGGACCAAACCACTCCTTCCTAGGGTTTGTTGAACATACTCCGAGGGACTCATCTGAAGGATGAGCTTACAGTTCAAGCATATGTTATCCTCCTCAAGCTTGTTCAAAAATAAAGAGGTACTCCCCAGAAATGGTGGGGGAAAAATTGGGAAAGAAACCTGTCTAAACCTGTATTCTATGGAAGAGTCGCTTTTGAACATAACACCCTTTCACTCACTTTGTGTCTAGGTTGGAAAATATTCTTGGCTCTTGATCATACTCCTTTATAAGATTACAAATTGGTCTATGATCCCTGTTGTTGAGTCAGCGTTTCCAAGAAAGTTGTCATGTCATCAATATGTTCAAAGAGAAGTTCAACCGGGAAAGCCTTCTATTGCGTCAACCATTTCTACAGTCCTTAAGCCTTCTATTACGTCGACCATCCCTGAGTCAGTCCTGAATCACTTGTTACTCTGATCTACCTCAAATCTTGTTACCTATTTTGTGTCATTGATGGGGGATACATTAAGGCCCTCCTGTGACGAGTCTTTTCCTGTCGACTTCAACTCATTATCCAGGAATTATACTTAGAAACTAATTAGTACCTTGGAACTTGCATGCCTCAATGGCAGGTTTCCTCGCTTTCGACAATGGGTTTTCATTATTGACCCTTGATCGGGAGATTTCGACGAGTGTTTGACTTCAACTCATTAATTCACATTCGTTGGATTGTACTAGAGTACCTTGGGAGTCATTGACATTAATGGTGATTTCCCTCGCACTTGTTAATGGTATACACCAATGACTGGTAATCAAGTGGTTTCTACCATGTTCGACTTCAACACATGTATTCACATGGTTAGATTCATACTATAGAGTGGTGGAGATGAAGATCCTGAATATTTTCTGATAGATTCAGGTTGCATTGGAGTATATTCATATTGTACTATTGCATAGATCCATAGTGCATGTCTCGTGGCTATGTTCAAATTTGAGTCTTTAACACATAGATCCACAATGTATTTTTGGTGGATATGTTCAAATTTGAGTCATATTGGCATGGATTCACAGTATATGTTTGGTGGCCATGACCTGTATTACTTGAAATGGATCTTTGCATGTTGGAATTTATGCTTTGAGTCATTTGTATTCCGAGTATGTGAATGCTTACCTTAGTGATGATTTATTATTGTACTGTATTTCCTTGTTTGTTGGCAGGTTTCCAACCGACTGTTCCTTGTTCCCTAAACACACTTGACAAAGTATTCCAGCTATCACTTTGTTCTAACTTCATACTTTGGGGGGCTCTCTGTTACACATTATTTTCATCACCCCTATGACCATTAATGATGTAAACATATCCTTTGTCTTGAGAAGGATCAATGGCCTGAATCCCTAAAGAAGAATGAAGATACGTTTTCCTAGAGAGATGGAATTATAATTTTCCTTTGTAATTTTTTTTTATAAAAAGGGATCGTCACACCTTTATTAGTGTTAAGGGTGTGATGATATAGGATCTTCGCAGGTTGCACCACAGTGGCCTGCGACATCGTCACAGTTTTCTCATTCTAAGGGTGTGGCGATTTTCTGTATGAAGGAAAAAGAGCATCTTCTCGACATTTCTAGAAGAGAATCTTCTGAGGTGAATTGGCCTCCGATCAGTTTGGATATGAGTCACATCCATGATCTCATGGGATCATCCTAACGTCCTCACCCTATCCTTTTCAGATTATAAAAGGAGGGGAGTTCTTATGGGGAAAGTTAGCTTTTTGGAGTTGAAAAGTTCTCGAGTTTTGTAGCTTGGAGTTTTTGGAGCTTGTATGTTGGCTTTGATATTTGCTTTGTCAAGATAGATTGTTGATCTTAGAATCTGTGGAGCATAAGTGTGTGGGAAGAAAGAAACTGTTGGAAGGGACCTTACAACATCAAGGCACCGATTGTATTCTCCTTTTCATATCTTTAATATAGTGATATATTTCTTTCCCATAAAATTGGTCTTATTTTATTGTATGACTACTTGATCACATACATAGGTTTTGTTGAGTATACGTGGTTTCTTTCACTTCATTGGCTTGTGTCTTTTTACAGGTTCAACATCCCATAAGACTTGGAACGGAGCGAGGATGACACTAGTGAGGACAAACGACATTTAAATGGTATGTCATTTATCTCTTGTTAGTTAGTATGCTTGATAATTAAAACTTAGGGAAAGTTTTATATTTTGTCTTGTTTTGTTCTAGTTTCGGGGTGAAACTATGGAGATATGTTTGTGTCCGCACTTACTGATATGTTCGATAACACTAACCCCGATATATGAAATGCCAAAATGTTTGTGGGCGCTGATGGGGGTAGTTGATACGTCAACTTCTCGAGGGCGTAAATTTTTCATATGATCTTCGTTTAGGCACCTTGATACATCGTTGGAAAGGTATAACCGAGGATTACATACATCGTTCAACCTAGAATTTATTGATGACTACATGCTATGCACTACCAAGCCCAAAAAACGTCATTTAGGGCCTCAAAACGACCCTAGAAGTTTGGGACCAGAAAAACTGTAAAAAAATGCTAAAATGGAAATTGGTCTTTGAGCTAGTGGAATAGGTGGGTGGCCACCAATATCCACCTTGATCAATAATATAAAAGTGAAATCAAAGGTTTCCAATAAAAAGGAGAGAGCCCTAGGAAATCCTACCTTAATGCATGAACGATAACTTCAATGGTCAGAGGGGGAAGGTTAGAAAACTTACCTTGAGAACCCTTCCAAGTGGAGCATTTCACCCTTATTTGGCCTTGTAGTAGCCTTTTTCTTCCAATAAACCTTAAAGAGTTCTTATTTAAACTTTGAAGAATAAATAAACATTCACCAATAAAATAATAGATACCCAAATAACTCTTCAAGCCAAGTTTATCATTAATCTCCAATGATTTGAAATGGAGGAGGTCTCTTCCTTTTATAGGTGAAGAGCCTCCTCAAATACAATACCATACAATGTGCTAGCTCAATATCATGAGCTCAAAATCATTAGCCCAATCAAAACCATGGGAAAATAAAACAAATGACATAATACATCTTGTTACCCCCCTGTTGGCCCTTGACCAAGTTTTGAGGATCCTTGGTCATGTTTGATCTATTTTGGGACTTCAACAGGCTGTCAAAGGAGGAGCACAAGTCTAAGCGGAGATCGCAGGATCTCGGCCCCTTTTAGGGCTTTTTGGGTTTTGGGATTATGTAACAGATATGGGGATATCGTCCCATGGGTTTACCCATGTTTAGGCCCTTTTGTAATATATTAATAGATGTCTAGGCTATGTAGTGAGGACACATACACAAAATGGCTAAGTTCCTTTTTGGTTAGATGCAAGTGATAGTTGTAAATGCGTTGTGCATGCTGTGTGAGAACTTGTAAGGCTAATTGCAAGTGATTGTAAAATACTGTGAAAGGATTTGTGTTGTAACCTAGCTCGGGGAAGGAGGATCTGGCGAAGTGCATGCAGATCTCCTGTCCTATACAGAGTAGGATTTATGTGGCTCTGTGCATGTAGAAGATTGACAAAAGATAATAATAAGACGAAGAGTTGGTGGGCGTAGCCCCGAGCTGGGGGTGAACCACATATATGATGTGTTATGGTTGCTTTGTGCATTATGTTGTGATACTGTTAATATGATTTATGCTTAGTTATTCATGTATGTTAGCTAGATCTATGAATGCTCAGTGCTCAGTCTATGTGGATGAATGCTAGATCTGATCTGTTTCTTTATGTTGAGTGCTTTTATATGTTAGATCCGATTCAATACTGCGCTGCTCTGTAACTAGGGTTTTCTCTGTGAAGTGAATATTGTGAACTATAACTACTAAGTGCTCTGTTAAGTGTTGTAATCACATATCTGTGTCCCAACTAAGGTTACATACATCAGAGTCCTGCAACCACCCCTGCCTCTACCTCAGGTGAGACTTCATCTGCTTTGCAGGTGTTGCCGAAAGGGTCGGTAGTTAGGGTTTTGTTAGTGCGTTTTTGTAGCGTTGAACCCTGGGTCTGCCCCTATGCCAACATCCCCCCATATCTAGGGGTAACTAATGAGATCGAGTCTCAAAGTCCATAGGTAGAAAACATGGAGTGGAAGGAGTTAGATGACCAACATAGCTCATACAATCCCTCCTCTTCACCACATTTCATCATCGTTGTTCACAACAGAGCAACTTCCACCACATCAGTATGGTCCATGTGGAGGTGGTGGGTCTTACTTCATGAGGTAACTAGTCAAGTTTCATGGCAAGTGTCATTTTAATATTTGAGGCATTTGAATGAATTTCAAAGGATTCTTTCTGATTATCTATTGTTTTCTTTGAAGTTATACTTTTTTCCTCAGTTTTCCTTGGTGGTTAGCCTGGTATCCTAGTAAGTGTCGTCACTCCCAGGGAAAAGGGGTGCTACTGGGGGGTCTTCTTGAAGAGACATTGTACTGTTCCCAACCATACTTACCACTTTCCATCATATTTCCCTTTTGTTTCCTCATATTTTGTGTCTTCGGGTTACATGTACCCCAAAAAGGCTTGTACCTCATTATCTTATGGGAAGAAGGGGCTAAAAGCCTAGAGGAATTGTTGATGGAATTAAATAAAGAAATAAAGTTAAGAGAAACTGTGACCGAAATGCAACAACAAGGTAAAGGGTAAAGAAAAATCCAACCCACACTTGAGTTCTACCCCCCATTTGGTGTCGCCCCTAAGTCCTATGTGCGAATAAATGCCTCACCTATGAATAAGGACTTTAAAATACCCCACCATAAATCAAAAGCAAGGAATGTTATGCTTGAAACCTTTTTAAAGGGGAATTGCAAATCATAATAAAGAAAAAGGCATAAAAGGGGGCTTGGAAAAAGAAATCATTAGGGAAAGGGTAACTCAAGATGTCACACACCCTCTACAAAGGCACCCATGGAAATGAGACCATACAATACCTTACATGTCAATGACCCCATGCCCAAATTTTTTTCCTACAAACCACCTCACATTCATTACATGGATTAGATAGGGTTCACTTGGGAAACATCCCTCTACTTGGGTCCCGACACACCCAATAGCTTACCTTGATGACCCTCCCATACCTAAATTTAGAAAATTGTATAAAGTCTTTGAGCATTTGTGAAATATGAAAGGGGAGATCTAATGTTACTTGTTTGGGTGGCTCTTGTATTAGATATGATTGACTTGCCATGATTATATGACTGGTGGACCCTTGGAGGGTGTGCGTGGTTTGTCTTTGTACGGCCTTATTGATTACATCATTCATGGAGATGCTATGTCACTTTGGATCTCCATAGGGGTAGGAAATCCCATAGGACGGACATTGTGCCCTGCATGTTGGAGGGCTTGGATGATGAGCATTACACCTTGGGATGATGTCATACCTCATGAGAGAGGTTCTACTTGATGGATGACACATGACGTCACCCCCCATTTCTTTGAAAATTCTCATTTGGACCATGACGTCATGGTTTATTTGTATTTATGTGACATGGGGGTGCACTTGGTGATTTTGTGGCATGAGGGTGGTGCATTACCCCACTCTATTTGGTTGAGTATTTGACGATGGGGATGACTTGGAGCCATGAGGATGAGGACGACCTAGCCCATGGAGGCTTTCTCACCCTATGTCACCCTCTTTAAGGGACATTGAAGGATTTATTATTGTTATTTTATACATTATTGATCATTTTGGGGGTCGACTTAGACCTATCCACCTTGTAAACTTAATTTTAGACCCCTATTTTGTGGAATTAGTGAGAAAAACGATTTGGTTTACCTCTATAAAGAGACAAATCGTTTTTTATTTCATATCATGACACATTTTATCACTTATCATTTGTCTCTTCTCTCTTGAATAATTTTTCTCCACTTTCTTGTCTTCTTGTGCAAATGTGGAGAAGACAAGTGATTTGTCTTTTGGGTGGGTATTTGGGTTTGAGGAAGCATTTCTTATGGATGGAGGGTGTTTTCTAGGGTTTCTATGCAATACATATTGGTTGTAAGTGGACAATTTCTCTTTTTCTTGGATATTTTGCATGCTATTGTTCAAGGTTATCATTAAAACCCTAAACCCTAATTTCCCTTTTACGCTTTGCAAGGATATTGGTTGGAAATTGTTGAGACTCCTCTAGCTTTTCATTCTTGTAGGATGAATCCCCTAAGGATTATTAAAACTCCCTTAAGGCATATTCCTCCCTCCCCTATGATCTTGCAAAGGGTTATTTTGAAAGCATATAATATCTACACAGATTGTTTGGGGCTCCCTTGCTAGATGTTCTAGGGAGACATAAATCTAGAGATTATTGAGACTCCTCTAGATATTGTTGTCTGGATTTATCCTCCACCTTTTCCCCTCTTGAATGTGCTCTCTCCATTGAATCCATTTACCCTTTGAAGATAAGGCATTGGTTTCATTGATAAACATGATAAATTCTCTCTTGAAATTCTTCTCTTTCTTATTGCATTGCTCATGTTCTTAGAAAGATATTATTGCAAAAACATTGTTAATTTGTTTTAATTTGCTCGTTGTTGTTATAAAAGTGATCTGGGACCGGGGTGACACTAATAGCAATAATTTTTTTGTTCTAGGCCACTTAATTAAGGTCATATTAACAATTACGGATCTATTGAACTTGATTGCATCAAAGGTGAAAAGATGTACTTATGAAGGCTTGAATCCAAATTGAATAAACTTGGTGAATGGACTCTCGGTCTCATAATCCATTACTTAATGCATTTAATAAGAATAATTGCGGAAATAAAATATGCATAAGAAAACATGAGACAAAATATCATCACATGAGGTAAGAGATCATTGGGTTGTTAACAGACTTCACCAGGACTTCCTGGCTATGTCTCTAGATCTGCTTGGAATATGAATTGCTTGATTATCCTTCCTTTGATAGGGCTGAAATATTCTCATAAAATGTGGCACATGATCCAAGGCTCTCACATAAGTGACATATATTCATACACCAAAAGGACTACATTCTTCCCAATGGAGGGGGCTCAACTCTCCTATTGAAGGGGATTACAAATCACAAGCATGATTGCTTGCTTCTCTCCTCAAAGAGCCTCCATATGGCCTTCAAAATATCTCCCAATAAAGGGGTTTAAATATTTTCCTTAGTCCCCACATTCATGGATACAAGATCCACAAATTTAGGATCTGATAACCATTCAAGGACAAAAGTGAGAAAACCAATAACCATTCAAGGACAAAAGTGAGAAAACTAATAACCACTCAATGACAGAAATGAGAAAGTTTCTCAACCAACCTTAACTTCCCTTGATACCAAGAAACCACTTGTAATAAAACGAGGAAGAGTCCAAACCAACTCATGATACCCTTAACTTCCTCCTTAAGACTAGGAAACCAATTTCCCCTTGAAATTAGGAAACTAATTTGTGAGTTGGATTCTCACATAAAACTAATTTCCCATTTTTACAAATAATACGCGAGATTTCCACTCACTCCAAGTATTCCTCCTTTTTCCAATTTGGATGACTAATACATGATTTTCTCATACTCATTCCAAGTATTAATCATTTTTACAATTTAATTAAA
>SNQJ01S0124822.1:20059-46604 GCA_010110895.2 Picea sitchensis | reverse complement strand
CATAATAAAGAAAAAGGCATAAAAGGGGGCTTGGAAAAAGAAATCATTAGGGAAAGGGTAACTCAAGATGTCACACACCCTCTACAAAGGCACCCATGGAAATGAGACCATACAATACCTTACATGTCAATGACCCCATGCCCAAATTTTTTTCCTACAAACCACCTCACATTCATTACATGGATTAGATAGGGTTCACTTGGGAAACATCCCTCTACTTGGGTCCCGACACACCCAATAGCTTACCTTGATGACCCTCCCATACCTAAATTTAGAAAATTGTATAAAGTCTTTGAGCATTTGTGAAATATGAAAGGGGAGATCTAATGTTACTTGTTTGGGTGGCTCTTGTATTAGATATGATTGACTTGCCATGATTATATGACTGGTGGACCCTTGGAGGGTGTGCGTGGTTTGTCTTTGTACGGCCTTATTGATTACATCATTCATGGAGATGCTATGTCACTTTGGATCTCCATAGGGGTAGGAAATCCCATAGGACGGACATTGTGCCCTGCATGTTGGAGGGCTTGGATGATGAGCATTACACCTTGGGATGATGTCATACCTCATGAGAGAGGTTCTACTTGATGGATGACACATGACGTCACCCCCCATTTCTTTGAAAATTCTCATTTGGACCATGACGTCATGGTTTATTTGTATTTATGTGACATGGGGGTGCACTTGGTGATTTTGTGGCATGAGGGTGGTGCATTACCCCACTCTATTTGGTTGAGTATTTGACGATGGGGATGACTTGGAGCCATGAGGATGAGGACGACCTAGCCCATGGAGGCTTTCTCACCCTATGTCACCCTCTTTAAGGGACATTGAAGGATTTATTATTGTTATTTTATACATTATTGATCATTTTGGGGGTCGACTTAGACCTATCCACCTTGTAAACTTAATTTTAGACCCCTATTTTGTGGAATTAGTGAGAAAAACGATTTGGTTTACCTCTATAAAGAGACAAATCGTTTTTTATTTCATATCATGACACATTTTATCACTTATCATTTGTCTCTTCTCTCTTGAATAATTTTTCTCCACTTTCTTGTCTTCTTGTGCAAATGTGGAGAAGACAAGTGATTTGTCTTTTGGGTGGGTATTTGGGTTTGAGGAAGCATTTCTTATGGATGGAGGGTGTTTTCTAGGGTTTCTATGCAATACATATTGGTTGTAAGTGGACAATTTCTCTTTTTCTTGGATATTTTGCATGCTATTGTTCAAGGTTATCATTAAAACCCTAAACCCTAATTTCCCTTTTACGCTTTGCAAGGATATTGGTTGGAAATTGTTGAGACTCCTCTAGCTTTTCATTCTTGTAGGATGAATCCCCTAAGGATTATTAAAACTCCCTTAAGGCATATTCCTCCCTCCCCTATGATCTTGCAAAGGGTTATTTTGAAAGCATATAATATCTACACAGATTGTTTGGGGCTCCCTTGCTAGATGTTCTAGGGAGACATAAATCTAGAGATTATTGAGACTCCTCTAGATATTGTTGTCTGGATTTATCCTCCACCTTTTCCCCTCTTGAATGTGCTCTCTCCATTGAATCCATTTACCCTTTGAAGATAAGGCATTGGTTTCATTGATAAACATGATAAATTCTCTCTTGAAATTCTTCTCTTTCTTATTGCATTGCTCATGTTCTTAGAAAGATATTATTGCAAAAACATTGTTAATTTGTTTTAATTTGCTCGTTGTTGTTATAAAAGTGATCTGGGACCGGGGTGACACTAATAGCAATAATTTTTTTGTTCTAGGCCACTTAATTAAGGTCATATTAACAATTACGGATCTATTGAACTTGATTGCATCAAAGGTGAAAAGATGTACTTATGAAGGCTTGAATCCAAATTGAATAAACTTGGTGAATGGACTCTCGGTCTCATAATCCATTACTTAATGCATTTAATAAGAATAATTGCGGAAATAAAATATGCATAAGAAAACATGAGACAAAATATCATCACATGAGGTAAGAGATCATTGGGTTGTTAACAGACTTCACCAGGACTTCCTGGCTATGTCTCTAGATCTGCTTGGAATATGAATTGCTTGATTATCCTTCCTTTGATAGGGCTGAAATATTCTCATAAAATGTGGCACATGATCCAAGGCTCTCACATAAGTGACATATATTCATACACCAAAAGGACTACATTCTTCCCAATGGAGGGGGCTCAACTCTCCTATTGAAGGGGATTACAAATCACAAGCATGATTGCTTGCTTCTCTCCTCAAAGAGCCTCCATATGGCCTTCAAAATATCTCCCAATAAAGGGGTTTAAATATTTTCCTTAGTCCCCACATTCATGGATACAAGATCCACAAATTTAGGATCTGATAACCATTCAAGGACAAAAGTGAGAAAACCAATAACCATTCAAGGACAAAAGTGAGAAAACTAATAACCACTCAATGACAGAAATGAGAAAGTTTCTCAACCAACCTTAACTTCCCTTGATACCAAGAAACCACTTGTAATAAAACGAGGAAGAGTCCAAACCAACTCATGATACCCTTAACTTCCTCCTTAAGACTAGGAAACCAATTTCCCCTTGAAATTAGGAAACTAATTTGTGAGTTGGATTCTCACATAAAACTAATTTCCCATTTTTACAAATAATACGCGAGATTTCCACTCACTCCAAGTATTCCTCCTTTTTCCAATTTGGATGACTAATACATGATTTTCTCATACTCATTCCAAGTATTAATCATTTTTACAATTTAATTAAAGCATTCATGAGCATTATTTATTTATTTTAAACTTTGTCACCTATCATCAAACTTTTTAATGATTTATCCCATGGTGTGCAAAGTAGGGATTTTTCATGTGGAGATCCTTCTGGATCAAAAAGTAAAGCTAGAACCATTAGGGCTACATAAATTTTGATGATAACTCTCAATTTACATGCTAATCCACCGTGGAAGTTGTTATCTAATGATTGGATATTGATCTATAAGTTAGGGGATACAACTTGGCATATTCATTTCCTAATTTTAACGGTGATTTTTTTCTTTTGTAGTAAAAGTTTGCTCCAACCTTTAGGGTTGTTATATACTATTGATAACATTCATTTTCCATCCCTTCTATCCATCAAGACAATTTTTTAAGTATTGGATAATTATCTACTTGTTAAGGGCTTTCATCTAATATCATTACTTGTTGATTTTGACATTGAAATATTGTGGTTGTTACATTCTATTCATTGTTGTCATAACCTTTAGTTTGCTGAAATTTTATGACAGTGGTTTTTGTGCTTATTTCATGATATTTTATCTTTGGATCGTTGTGCTAACATTAGTTTTGCAAGTGAAATTCTAGCTTACCTTATTTCCTCTCCCAAGCCTTCTTTCTTCAAGCCCTAGCCACCTTATTCAAGTGATGAAAACAATGATATTTCCAAACCATTTCTTCATTTCCCTCCATTCCCTTTAGGTCACCTAGGAAGCCTCCCTTGTGTTGGATTTATCCATCACTAAAATGAGGGGAGCATTTGCTAAGGTGACACTGGTTCTTACTCCCAGTTGTGTTGCACTAGTGACGCTTGTGGTTGGCTTTTCCCAAGCAACAATTTGTGTGATAAATATCCCATAAAACTCTCAAAGAATGAAAGGACCCTCTAGAAGAGGTCAAATAAAATATAATATGCCACACATGTGGACTAGAGAGGGAGTGAGAAGGTGTGCCTTTGAATAAAAGTGTCATCATCCAAGGAGCAGGTTCATAGATAAGTCAAACATGGTCCAAATAGCTCCAATGTCCTCTAACCAACATCTTCAAACTAAGGAATGGCCCAAATGTATGATACTAAACACCAAAGTATGACATCACCCCTCACATGTGTGATTTATCCAAGTCAAAAAGTCAATATGACAGACATATGTGGGCTCCTCTAGGTGAGTGCTCCTCAAGTAATCATTAAGTAATGGTGACACATCATTGTAGGGTCCAAGCATCCATGTGTAACCACCTTTATATCCTATAACAACCCCTCCAATGCATTAAATGCTCCCACATGTGGTCCAAGGAGTGAAAATAACGCATGAGTGTGAATGTAATGTCCAACAAGGAGGATGCATGTGAGTGGTCCATGTGGCATGTATGATCAAATGACATCCCTATCATGGCTTGATGCACTGTCACGGATCCCAATGCAGTGACATTTATTCCAATGTAGTACATAGATCCCAAGGTAAATGTCATAGATCCCAATGTCTGTAGATATTGTCATATATGAGCACACCAATCCTAATGCATCATCATAGGTCCCAAGGTAGTGTACTTGTATCCCAATGCACAATACCCAGTTGAAGTGATGGGTGTAGCCTCTTAGCAAGCCATTAATTGGTAGCACCTGGTGACATCTCTTAGCACAACACAACAAATGGAGGTTAATTTTAATACTTTCCTAAGTCTTACAAAGGGGAAGAAATTAACCCTTATACATGCATGAAGTCATAGGACAACCAATATTTCCTAAGTACCTTGGTGAAAAATAGGCAAAGATAAATAATAATGACTAAAGAGAAGGGGGAATGAATTCATGTGATGACCCTAAAAGTATTAGACATGTACATGTATTTTTATTCATTTATTCATTCATCTAGATATCATGAGCTAGGGTTTTTATTCATAATAGCCCTTGAGAAGGAGCTTAACATTGAGTTACTTGTCATTGGCATTGTTTCTTACTACCCCTTTAATCATTTTTCTTTAAGTGTTCAATTTATCAAACAATTCCCTTTTATTTAGATATTCATAGACAAACCAGGGACTAAGGGCATTGACCTCATAACGAGGGAGCATTGCTTAAGATTTGTATTTGGCTTTTGAATTTATCTCTTCACCTATTAGCCTTATTGATTTAGGATTTTAATTATTTGACCTTTGAGAAATCATACATGATCAATAATATGCAATTTTTTATATGGATTGAATGAATGATACTGGAAAGGTGGACAATGGCTAGCATGGTTAGTATGTGGACAACACCATCTAAGCTATGTACCCAGTAGTACAAGTTAACCCAAATAATAACACACTTCTAACATAAAACATGTTTTTAGTTAGTTTGTAGCCCCGAGTTATTGTTTTAAGTGTGACGTTTCAGGCTAAGTAGTGCAACCCATCATTAGGAGGAGATACATTAAATTTCTCCTCCTGATGATGGGCTGTGCTACTTATCCCAAAACATTGAATTTAAAACAATAACATAGGGATCAAAACAAACTAAAAATTCCTACCTATGAAAGCACCAACAAAAAAGAAAACATGTTCCCTAAGGTACTATGAGGCAAATAATAAAACCATGTAATTTTATGAAGTGTTGCTAGATATCACTAGGTGTTTACCACTTTATGACGAACTAAGAAGTTATATCATTACATCCAAATGAAAATTAATACATGGAATATCAAAATGAAGCATAGTGGAGCAATACCATACCATCCATAGTGCATTTTTCATCTAAGGAACAAGGATGAAAGCGAGATACACCAAAACTGAGCTAGCACGATCACACATCTGATGGAGATCAAGAGAAAATCTGTCTAGATTTAGAGAAGATCAGCATGACACCCCATGCAAGAAACAACATGAAACCCTTTTGAAGGTATCTAAAATTTGTCACCTCGGAGGGGGTAATAAAATCTAATGTTATAGAGTCCTTGAAAACAAAGACTAACCAATGACCACTCCACCACATTTGTCAATCCTAATCACAAAAATAAATTCCCAACCTAGAAAATTTTTAAAGAGATGATGATGGTTAACATCCACTGAGACCAAAATTGGTCTATCAGACCTTAAGAAAAGTAAGAGATTACTTGGATTTCTTTAAAATTTCATTTCAATACTTAAAAAGAATTAAGAGAAGCGTTGCAATATTTCTAAAGTTTTGATGACTTAGAAGGTTAGGAAGGTCAGTATTGTGATAAATATTTTGAAATTGAGATTTAATTTAGGTGTACGCAGGGCACTCTAGGAGAAAGTTCTTTTCATCTTCAACCCTCTTGGTGTCACAAAGGTGACAAATTCTTTCTTTCCATGGTGTTTTGGGGATTTCCCAATGCCCAGTTTCACTATGCAACTCATGAGAATTATTTCTTATTTTAGCAATATTGATTCTCTTCCTTACGCTATTCAAAACAGAGAGACACTTTTTATCTTCAATATTAGGGTTAACCACCTCCTTATAATATATTTATTTTCTTTTATCCTCTAATTCTTTACTGCACCATATATTCTCCTTAAATTTAGCTTGTACAATATTTTTAATATTATCGGTATTCTATAGAATAACTTCTTCTTTTATTCCCCAATGATTTAGCCAAGACTTGGCATCATTATGCCATTCCCACTTGAGTCGTTAGTGATTTTGGCTAGAATCTGAAGCAATTTTTGGGACCCTCTTTTCATCCATGTTGTTTGTCTTGTTATTGTACATTAAGTACCTAATCATAGCTTTTTTCTCAATGGGGGAAAGGCTCACTTCTATGAGGAGGATAGGATAGGGTGTATTGCCTTTAATTTTGAGATTATAAATTATAACATTCTTTTGGATCTCTTCTATACTTCTTTAGGATTCTCAAGAGATATTACATCCCCAAAATTCACATCCATATAAGATAACAAGAGTGACAAGAGTCTCAAAGAATATATTTTTCTTATCCTATAGCCAAAGGTCTACTAATTTACAATTATTTTCAAGCCCATAATAAGCTTTCCACCCTCCATTTATCCTTTTCTTAATGATATAGTTCCAATTGAGCTTGTGATGAATATCAATTCAAAGACACTTGTATGAAGTCACTTCCTCCAAAATATTGTTGTCATATACAAAAGTATCGTAGGTGATCTTGTTGGATTTAATGATCATAACCTTCGTTTTGTTAGTGTTCAAATTCATCACTATAATAGAGCATAAGTCCTTGAGGATTCTAAGTTGCTTACTAATGTCATACATATTCCTTTCCATAAGAACAATATCATTGGCATAAATAATAAGTACAATTACTATACTAGCAAGAGTTGGTCCAACACAACCCACGACTTCCAAACAATCTTCTAACTTGTCAATGTAAATGCCAAAAAGGGTAGGGGATAGGCGAAAGGTTGATTGACTCCTATATTGTAGTTGATTTCTTTTGTCCAAACCTCAGTGCTCCTAAATTTGGTAATAATGTTCTCATACAACCTTACCACAACAACTCTCATCCTGGAGGGAACTTTTAACTCTTCTAACCCATTCCAAAGGTTGGTCCTAGGCACATTGTCAAAATATTTCCTAAAGTCATTGACACAACAAATGAGATTGGTTTTATTGTTGTGATACTTCTCTGCAATGATCCTAATCATGATAAGGTGGTCCAAAATTTAATGATAACCTCTAAAACCGACCCGACCTTTAGCTCTTTTCCCATGTCTTTCTAGCCATATGCTTATTTTATTTTCGAAAATACTTCGATATAGATTGGCTAAAATGGGGCTAATCATAATGATCCTATAATTAAAGGGATTTCCTTTACCCCCACTTTTAAAAATCGGAGGCTTTGAGTCCAAGGTTTAGGGAAGCCCTACTTGACTACTAAATTGAAGAGCTTGTGTATGTGAGGGATCAAAATAGTCCCTCCAATTTTAAATATTTCAGCGTGGTAGCCCTTGATGTCCTTAGCTTTCTTGTTTTGAATCACTTAACCCCAAACTTTATGTCTTCTATAGAATTTTTTTTTGTATAAAAGGTAGAATTAATAGGCACAAAATAACAAATTGATATATACATCTTCTTAACATTGATATCTAAAATATCAATCCAAATGAACTGACTGAGAGGGTCTTTTTTATGAAGACAAATGTGAGGAAAAATGTTTGTTCTTATGCAACAAGCTATATCTCCAACCCCTCTAAGAGAGGATTTATTGTTTCATGCTGACCAAAATATAAATTCATATGTGTTAGGGACCTTAGATTCCTCACGCTTCCAAGTTTCAACTGGAAATACAATATCAATTTCACTTGGGATCAAACGTAATATAGGCCCTTTTTCTAGGGAAATCCCCGATAGTTCCAAGAAAGGAATCAAAGTGTCTCAAATTTCTATTTATTGTTATCTTTTTGGTCTCTATGTTGGAAATACCGAGGGGGGGGGGGTGAATCAATATTACTTTTTTAAACAATTAGCAGTTACTTTGTTATTTTATTAATCACCACAATAGATCAACAATGGACTTGTATTTAAAATCAATTATATAAATATAAATAACATGAAGTATAAGGTTTTAAAAAGAATAATCTGAGATAGTGAAGGACACCAATCCTTTTTAGAGCACCAACTCTTGGAGACACAAATCCCCTTATTTAGGGCACCAACCCTAGGAAGCACCAACTCCCTTGTTTTAGGGCACCAACCCTAGGAAGCACCAACTCCCTTGTCTTTAGAGCACCAACCCCCTTGTCTACAGGGCACCAACCCTAGGAAGCACCAAATCCCTTGTTTTCACTCTTTACTTAGTAAAGGATATGAATCCTTCCTTGCTCCTCCCTTCCATCCTCACTGCATAAGTATCATCAGTTCTTCTTCTTTGGACTCTGCTTATACTTTTGGTCTTCTAATCTGGACTACAAAGACACTTTCTTCTCACCATTCTTTCTTGTTTATATAGTCTTCCAACTGGTGTGAGATTTGAAGCATTGTGTCTGATCCAGATTTTATGAGCAGAACAATATGACTACAGATTATTAACAGGTGCTTAACAAAAAATAACAGAGATAAAGTAAAATTGGTTTTCTATTCAATAAGGAAATAAGCTGAAATTGTAAAATGCAGCGGAAACAATCTTGTTGGAATGATGGCGGCTTATCTCTGAGAAGAGATCTGACAATTGTGCTCATTTGCAAGAAGATGATTACAATGAGGCTCTGAAGGCCTTTTTACAATAAACAAGAATTCCCAAAACCCTAGACATCCAAAAATCTAACCCTAGGAGATGAAGCACCAAAAGTCACGTGGGCCCCGTTTGGGTAAGTTAGTACATCAACTTCCCTAGCTCATCTGGTTCACCGGGCTGGAGCTTGGTGGTAGCAACGGTGGCACTGGGTTCTACGTCAATGATAAGTCTTCCCCTTTCTGGTTATGGCTCAGAGTCAGAACCCGCATCTGATTCAGAGGCTTTCACTTCAGCCACCAACGAATGATTTGAGCGACAGTTAGCAGTGTTATGCCAAGGGCTCTTATGGAATTCGCACCACTTCCCAGTATCTTTCTTTGTCTTTCCGATGTCCTTCTTTTCTTGTGGCTTGGACTGGTTGTCCTGATACTGTCCATATTTGCTCTGTCCTTTGTTCTGTGGGTTGAGGCTTCCCTTTCCTGTATTTTTTTGTGAGGGGTTCCCAGGCCCAAATTGTCATGTCTTTTGTTTGAGCTTCTGCTCAATTTTGACGACATATCGGTAGGCCACACCCAAGGATGAGATGTCCAGAAATTCCATTTCGGTCTGGATGTATCTATGCAAAGAACCATGATACTTAAGCACCAGATGTTGCTCCGAATATTTGATACCCAGCTTGGTGCACAAGGTATGGAAGATATTTGTGAAATCTGGCACTGCTTGGTCTCTTTCTTGCCGCAGTGTGGTCCATTTGGTATACAAGTCGTCATAACTTTTGATAGGGTAGTATTGTTCCTTAATAACATCCCTGAAGGATTCCTAGGTGGTCGTGACTGTAAATAATGAGGGTTCCTCTATTTCCTTTTGCTCACAGAAAGTTTCCCACCAATCTTTGACATGGGGAATGACTTTGAGGAGCGCAAAAATAATATTTTCTCTATTCGAAAAGTTATGGACAGAAAAATACCCTTATAGTAGATTCAACTACTTGTCTACAACATCTGCGTCTATTTGACCTTCAAATATAGGAATATCGAAGTTTATTTGTACCTTGAAGGGGGCAACGCCTTCGCTTGAAGAAGATGCATCGCCTGTTGGTAGCCGCCGAAGGATTTGCGCGAAACTATCCATCATCTCATTCCTTTGTTGCGTGAGGGATTCCTTAATCAACAGTTTGAAAGGATCTTCTGTCCCATCATATTTGTTTTCTCTTTCCATGAGATGTCTCTTGGGTGTGCAAGAGCTTTTGTCCTCAAGAGAAACAAGCTTGAGACCCAACTCTTTGTACTCCGACCTCGTTGGGGACATGCATTAAGACGACAAGGAGCAGACCACTTTGATACCACTTATCTAGATTTTATGAGCAAAAAGAAATGACTACAGATTATTAACAGGTGCTTAACACAAAATAATAGAGATACAATATAACTTTTTTTCTATTCAATAAGGAAATAAGCTGAAGCTGTAAAATGCAGCGGAAACAAGATTGCTGGAATGGTGGCGGCTTATCTCTAAGAAGAGATGTGATGGCTGCACTCATTCGCAAGAAGATGATTACAATGAGGATATAAAGGCCTTTTTACAATAAATAGAAATGCTAAAAACCCTAGACATCCAAAAACCTAACCCTAGGAGATGAAGCGCCAAAAGTCATGTGGGCCCCGTTTGGGTAAGTTAGTACATCAACTTCCCGGGGTCGTAACTTTTGCATATGATCTCCGTTTTAGGCGTCTGATAGCCCGTTGGAAAGGTATCGTCGAGGAGATTCATTTTGGAGTCAATGTTGAACGAAATTATATATTGCACACCGTTTTCCCAAAAAACATCGTTTAGGGCCTCAAAACGGCTCTGGAAGTGAAAAACTACTAAAAATAGTAAATTACCAAAATTGCCAGAAAACTGTTTTGAGCCAGTTGGAAGAGGTGGGTGGCCACCGATATCCACCTGGATCAGTGTCCCTTTATTTGAACCATTTCACCTCTTCATTTAAATTAACAGTAATAACATTTGTCTTTGAATTTGGAATTAATATCTTCCTATATTATTATTCACATATTAATGTGAAAACTTTTCAATTTAGTAAGAGGAATTTTCATAAATCGATCACATGTATGGATCGATTTATTTTAACTTGATCCCATGGATTTTTATTTCATTCTTAAGCTTCTGCTACATCCCCAGTTCTCCAACAGATCATATTTGATCTTTTCAATTAGCTTTCCTAATGCATTGGATGTATTTGATCACTTAATATCAATCAGAACAAAATCCATATCCTATCTGGTTCAAAGTTTCTTCTTGCCAGAGGAAAAATTATTCCTTTATATGTTAAAATTCACACATACGCATTTTCAGGGCCTTTATTCCATATGACCATAGGTGGTGACGAAGTGCTAATCCAAACGAGTGCTTAATCACTTATCAAGATTTACAATCGTGTTTTATTTGCACGTTTGAGATGGATGATTCTCGTTTACTTCAGGACTTCGTCATTTTGGGACTTAGGCCTTTGTTGTCTTCCAATTATTCCAGAGTAAATTCTGCCGAAGGGTGTATCCACACTCCCTGCTTGATAACCTTCACATGTTCAGGAGCTAGGATCCTAGACTTAGGCACAAAGGAGCTCCCACTCTCCGGGTATTCGATTGTTCGTGACTTTGGCCTTTGGTAGGAGAAGCTGGATATCCCCATAGGATGTAGTCCTGGAGTGACGTAGCTTGTTGACATCACTATTGATGTGGCACTGGCTGAGTGGCTGCTACGTGTCACCTTGATTCGTTAATTTCGTATACCTAATGTGCCAACTATACCTTGACACTTGTCACTAGCCGATTGGGTCACGTATCATATGTTTCTTCTGCCATATGTCTTACTTCGTAGCTTCGAGAGTTTTGTCACTTTTATACCACTCTTCGATTATTGCCAAAGTGCTGAATAGATACACCACCATAGATTTTCAACTGTCTTGATCCTATGGCCTTTGTTTATTTTGGAACTCTGGGGTTCAAGAGTTCTTGGTTTATCTGAGCTTCTTATCGACGGAGTAGGTCAAGGCTAGAGCTGACCACCTTCTTTCTTAGCACACTCTGAATATTTTCACTCCATATCAACTCTTGACGGGATTCTTATTCTTCCTCTGATCAAAAGTCGACAGAAGTTCGTGACTTCGAGGCTTTGGCCTTCGGGTAAACTTACTTGTTTTAGACTCCTTTTCGCCAGAATGGTCAGTGCAAAGTTGACCACCTTCTTTCCTTTAGTGTGATCTGATAGTTCAACATTTCTATTCCAGATCGAATCTTGATCCAATGACTGGGAAACCATCTGAATCTCCTGCTTTAGATCTGACGGTTGAGATTTAATCCTTCCCAACCTCTGACTTAACCTCTATCTAACGATCATGGATTGTCCCGAACTAAGAATGAACGACTCTTGTAACTCGATCCTTTACAAAGGTATTTCTTCACTTGCAAAACTCTGTCTCCTGTGTTATTTCAAATGTGTCATCTCTTCTGAGCTTCGATTAACATTATTCCTTATGAGCTTTGGGTTTATGTTGGATTCTTCTGCACCCTGTTGACATCAATGACAATATCGTACCATTGTGTCCAACATTATCCCCCTTTAGCATTGATGTCAACCTTTTCTTTGATTTTTTTTTTTTTTTTTTTATTTCTGCTGCTTATCAATTTCCTCCCCCTATGACAACAATGACAGAGGGGATCTTTCTTCGCTCCCCTTGTGGCAATGCTCCCCCTGACCATGTGCCCATTTTCTTCTGATACGATTTTTATGGTTTTAATGAGGTATGTGAATTAATCCCAATTTTTGTCGAATATTTTCAAAAGTACTCATGGGAAAAGGTTTTGTGAATATGTCTGCAATTTGTTCTTTGGTGTCCACATACACTATTTTAACCACTTTTTGGGTAACCAGATCTCTTAGGAAATGGTATTTAATTGGGATGTGTTTTGTTTCAGAATGCATTACTGGATTTTTAGAGATACTTATGGCACTAGTGTTATCACAATTAATAGTAATGGGATCATCATATCTTATTTGTAAATCTTCTAATGTTTGCTTAATCCAAAGAAATTGTGTGGAACAGGATGCAACAACAATGTATTATGCGTCTACTATGGATAGTGATGTAGATGTTTGTTTCTTATTTAGCCACGCTACTAGACATTTTCCTAAAAAAATGATCCTCCACTGGTGCTTTTCCTATCATCTGTACTACCAGCCCAATCTGCATCAGTGTATGCAGTTAGATTGGAGTCTTTGTCTTTTGGATACCATAAGACAAGTTTTAAGGTGCCTTTAAGATATTTGAATATTCTCTTTACTGCTTTTAAGTGAGTTTCTTTAGGTGAAGATTGAAATATCCCCATGATTCCTACAACCTGCATGATGCAAGGTCTTGTTGTTTTTTAATAGAGCATACTTCCAACCACTGATCTGTACACTGTTTGGTCCACTTTTGGCGAGTCATCTTCTAGGCTTAGTTTACATCCAGTGACCATGGGAGTACTCATAGATTTATTGTCTTCCATTTGGAATTTCTTTAGCATTTCATTGATATATTTGGCTTGGTAAATGAATATTCCTTTTTCTGTTTGAGTTACGTGTAAACCTAAGAAGAAGGACAGTTCTCCTAGCATAGAAATTTCAAATTCTTCTTGCATTCTGGTTGAAAACTTTCTGCTTAGTATAGTAATATTACTTCCAAATATGATGTCATCTACATATACCACCACAACATTCATGTTTTGATCCTCAACTTTGATGTATAAGTTTTTGTTATTGGTCCCTCTCTTATATCCTTGTTTTTGCAGGTACTGATCAAGCCTTGAGAACCATGCTCCGGGGGCTTGTTTAAGACCATACATGGCCTTTTTTAGCTTGCACACATAGTCCTGATTTTCTGTTAACATGAATCCTTCTGGTTTCTCAACATATACTTCTTCTTCTAGTGTTCCATTAAGGAATGCTGACTTGACATCCATATGATATATTTTGAAACTTTTGAAGCATGCAAATGCCAAGAACATTCTGATGACCTCAAGTCTTGCTACTGGAGAAAAATTCTCTTCAAAATCAATACCTTCCACTTGGGAATATCCTTTGAAAACTAATATGGATTTGTTCTTTATAATCTCCCCATTTTCATTTTGTTTGTTCTTGAAGATCCACTTGGTTCCTACCACATTCTTGTCCTTGGGTCTTGGAACTAGTTCCCAAGTCTTGTTCTTCTCTATTTGGTCTAGTTCTTCATCCATTTATTTTATCGAATATTTACGTTTGTTGGCTTCTTTAAATGAATCAAGTTCTGTCAGGGATAACATTGCTTGTTCTCAATCAAATGTGAGTTTCCCTCTTATTTCCACTCCTGCATTTTTACCTCCAATAATACGACTTTCAGGATGATTCTTTTGAACTCTTTTTGATGGAGCTTTTGGCAAGGCATTTCTTCATTGTCTTCTTCATCAGTATAAGGTTCGTTTTCCTGTGTTTCATTATCATCATCTTCTTGCTGAGATTCTACATCATCATCTTTTTACTGATATTTTTTTATCAATTTTTTATATGTCTTGGGATATGCTCTTGTTTAGTTTTAGATCATCTATCTTTACATTTGCACTTTCCACTATCTTTAGTAGTCTAATATTATAACATTTGTATGCTTTCTTATTAGGTGAATATCGTAAAAATATGCCTTCTTCATATCTTGGATCAAACTTCCCTAAATTATCTTCATCATTCTTAATGTAACATTTACTTCCAAAAATTCTAAAGTGTTTTACAGATGCTGTCCTTCCAAACCATAATTCAGAAGGAGTTTTTTCATGGTTGGGTCTCAACTGAGCTCGATTAAGTATGCAGACTGTTGTGTAGATTTCATCTCTCCCGAATTTGTCTGGAAGCCTGGATTCATTTAGCATGGTTCTTGCAACTTCTTGAACTGTTCTGTTTTTCATTTCTACCACTTCGTTTTGTTGAGGAGTCCTGGGAGCTGAAAAATGTCTTTTGATACCATGATTTTCAAAGAATTGAATGAACTCTTTAGAGGTTAATTCTCCTCATTGTCTGATCTCAAACATTTAATTTTTCTTTTAGAAAGTATGTTTTAAACTTCTCTAGAAAGTATATCCAGGTCAATCTTGTGTAATCATCAATGATCAACATAAAATAATGTTCACCATAAGTACTTTTAGTTATGGTAGGTCCACATATATCTGTGTGAATAAGTTCTAATGGTTTTTTTGTGGAATGCTCTTTTGGTTTGAATCTAACTCTTGTTTGCTTCCCTATTTGACAATGTTTACAAATAGGATTTGAAGGCTCTATAATCTTTGGCAGATCCCTTACTGCCTCCTTCTTATTGGCTTTGATTAAGTTTTCAAATCTTATATGTCCCAACCTTCTATGCCATAGCCAACTTTCATCTTCTTGACCTAAATAACATTTTTCTTCTCATTCCATGTCAAGGATGTAGACATTGCTAGATGTTCTTGGTGCAACTGCCACTAGCTTCCCCGTATCTTCTCTTCTTATCTCACATTTATGAGAATCAAAGGTAAGTATGTGACCTTGATCACATGTTTGAATTACACTTAGGATATTAGGCTTAATATTTTCTACTAAAAGTACAATTTCCGCTTTGGCCTTGTTATTCCCTAGGCTAACAATTCCTTTTCCAAGTATCTTGGCTAACACATTATCTCCAAAGGTGACTTTTCCTTTTTATTTATTCATTAACTTGAGAAATTTCCTTTGATATCCAGTCATGTGTTTAGAACATCCACTATCTATATAGCACTGACATCCTTTTTTTGGCATACATGACTACTTTACACTCTGTTTTCTCTACTTGATTTTTCCTCCATACTTTTTTTATTGTTGGGAATATTTATCTCTTTGACATACTTTGAAAATCTACATTCACCGACTTCATGTCCATAGTTATTACATTTGATGCATTCCGTATTGCAATCTTGTAATGGAGAGAAGGAATTATAGTTTCTTTTATCTGTATTGAACTTCTGACTTCTTTGGACATTTTTTGGATTGTGCCTTCTATAGGATTTACAATGTACTGCTTTGTGTCCAAAATTATTGCAAGAATAACAATATCCAAGGAAGATATACTGATATCTATTAGAGGGATTTATTCTGGTGATTGTATTCTTCTTCTCATCTTTTTCTTTAGTAGGGGATGTTGATTTTTGTTTATTTGGGATAATCTCCAATGGAATCATCCTTGCCTTATTATCTTCTCTTTTTAAGGGGATTTTAAGAGCATCTGCATAAGTTATTGGTCTTTTGATAGATCCTTGTGATGTATAAGTTGAGTCTTGAGTGTATCCCAAACTAGTCTTGTTATTTTTAGTGACCTCCGACTACTAAGAATTTAATCCAAGATATTTGAACTATTTTCAAATTTTGATCCCTTCTTTTCTTTTTGAAGTTCACCTTTTAGCAGCTCAATCTCAGCTTCTAGCTTCTCACATACTTGTTTTCTATCATTGAGTTGTTTTTAAATGAATTCTTCAGTTCTTTTATCTTCCAGAAGCTGGGACTTCAAATAATTGATGATCTTCTCTCATTCTTTGATAGTTCTTAATGCATCTATTTCTCTTGATTGATGTGATTCTTCAAATTATTGAAGTTGTTCCCTAAGTAACTTGTTCTTATTTTTATACTTTCTTAGTTCCTCCAGAGAACTAATTAGTTCAACTTCTAGATCTACTTCACATTCACTTTCAGAGTTTTATTTATTATATATATTATTATTTTGAGTGTTTATTCCCATAAATAGAAGCTCTAAATCTTCATCTTCACTTATGTCTGAAGAGTTGATGTCTTTTTTTGGAGTTGAAATTTTTATTTTTCTTATAAAATTTCTTTTTGTATTGGTTTTTGTGGTTGTGGGATTCTTCATCATCATTATCCTGTTGCTTGGGATAGGGAAATTTGTTAGCAAAGTGTCCGATTTTGCCACAGTTGAAACATTGGAAGGGTAACTTTCCTTTATATCTTCCAAATCCTTTCTGGAGTTTCTTTATAAATATGGATTCTTCTACATCTAATATGTCTGACTGATCTTTGTTAGACATATGTTTTTGTTTCTTATTTTTTTAGATTCCTTAAAGGCTATTTCTCCTTTTGATGGTTTTTCGTTCCCTGTTCTCATCTCACATGCTGTAAAAATTCCATGAAGCTGATCTACTGTGAGTTTGTGAAGTTCTGGTCTATCTTCAGTTGCGGAAATCTTGGCATCATATCTCATAGGTAATGACCTTAAGATCTTTTGTACAATAGGTTTATCGATAAGTTATTCTCCCGCTGCTCTGATTGAGTTAACTACCTCATCCACCCTATGAAAGTATTCAACAATGTTTTCTTCTTCTTTCATCTTTAAATTTTCAAACTGAGCTCTATAGGTTTGTAGTTTGGCTTCCTTGAATTTGCTATATCCTTCATATGTAACCTCCAATTTGTCCCAGATTTCCTTAGTTGACTTACAATGCATTACCTTCACACACATATAATTTGTCAAACCTCCTAGAATGGAATTAACTTCTCTTGAGTTGTCATTGCAAATCTTCTTTCCTGAAGTATCTGTGGGTGGAGTAGTTAGTGTAGTGTAACCATATACAACAAATTTTCAAACATCAAAACCAAGAGCCAACATGTAGCTTTTCATTCTTATTTTCTAGAGAGCATAACCACCTCCATTAAACAATGGTGCTTTGTTGGAAGACCTTCCCTCTTGTTGATCCATTTATTTTAGGATCTACCTTCCAGTTATTAGACTGTGTTGAAGGCACCAAATATGATACCAATTGTTGGAAATACTGAGAGGGAGGGGGTGAATCAATATTACCTTTTTAAACAATTAGTGGTTACTTTGTTATTTTATTAATCACCACAATAGATCAACAATGGACTTGTATTTAAAACCAATTATCTAAATATAATTAACATGACTTACAAGGTTTTATAAAGAATAATCTGAGATAGTGAAGGACACCAATCCTTTTTAGAGCACCAACTCTTGGAGACACAAATCCCCTTCTTCAGGGCACCAAACAAAGGAATCACCAACTCCCTTGTCTTTAGGGCACCAAACCTAGGAAGCACCAACTCCGTTGTCTTTAGGGCACCAAACCTAGGAAGCACCAACTCCATTGTCTTCAAGGCACCAACCCTAGGAACCACAAACTCCCTTGATTTAACACTTTACTTAGTAAAGGATATGAATCCTTCCTTGCTCCTACCTTGCACCCTCATTGCATAAGTATCATCAGTTCTTCTTCTTTGGACTCTGCTTATGCTTTTGGTCTTCTAATATGGACTGCAGAGACACTTTCTTCTCACCATTATTTCTTGTTTATATAGTCTTCGACTGGTGTGAGCTTTGAAGCATTGTGTCCCTTTATTTGAACCATTTCATCTCTTCATTTAAATTAACAGTAATAAATTTGTCTTTTAATTTAGAATTAATATCTTCCTCTATTATTATTCACACATTAACGTGAAAGCTTTTCAATTTAGTAAGAGGGATTTTCATAAATCGATCATAGGTATGGATTGATTTCTTTTAACTCGATCCCATGCCTTTTTATTTCATTCTAAATATTCTGTTGCGTCCCCAATTCTCCAACAAATCATATTTGAGATTTTCGATTATCTTTCCAATGCATTGGATGTATTTGATCACTTAATATCAATCATGATAGAATCTAGATCATGTCTGCTTCAAAGTTTCTTTTTGATAGAGGAAAAAATCTTCCTATGTATGTTAAAATTCGCACAGATGCATTTTCAGGACCTCTATTCCTTATGACCATAAACGGTGACTAAGAGCTAAGCCAAATGAGTGCTTAATCACTTATCAAGATTGACAGTGGCATTTTATTTACACGTTTGAGATGGATGGTTCTCATTTACTTTGGGATTTTGACATTTCGAGACTCATGCCTTTGACGTATTCCAATTCTTCCGGAGAAAATTATTCAAAAGGATGTATCGACACTCCCTGCTTGATAACCTTCACACGTCTAGGAGCTAGGACCGTAGACTTAGGCACAAACGAGATCCCACTCTCTAGGTATTCAATTAATCATGACTTTGGCCTTCGACGCTTCGGGTAGTTTTACTAGTAGGAGAAGCTAGATATACCTGCAAGGTGTAGTTTTGGAGTGACATAGCTTACTGACGTCACTGTTGACGTGGCACTGGCTGCTACATGTCATCTTGATTAGTGACTTTCGTACACTTAATGTGCCAACTATACCTTGGTGCTTGTTACTAGCCGATTGGGCCACGTGTCATATTTTTCTTCTGCCATATGTCTTACTTCGTGGCTTCAAGAGTTTTGGCACTTTTACACCATCCTTCGATTATTGCCGAAGTGTCGAATAGATATACCATTGTAGATTTTCAACTGTCGTGATCCTATGGCCTTTGTTTATTTCATAACTTCGGGGTTCAAGAGTTCTTAGTTTATCTAAGCTTCTTATCACTGAAGTAGGTCAAGGCTAGAGTCTACCACCTTCTTCCTTAGTGCGCTTTGAATATTTTCACTCCAGATCAACGGTTGACAAGATTTCCTATTCTTTCTCTAATTCGATGATCGATGAGAGTTCGTGACTTCGGGGCTTCAACCTTCAGGTAAACTTACCCGTTTTAGACTCCTTTTCACCGAAGTGGTTAACACTAGAGTTGACCACCTTATTTCCTTTAGTGTGATTTGATGATTCAACATTTCTATTCCAGATCGAATCTTGATCCAATAGCTGGGAAACCAGCCGAAGATCCTGCTTTAGATCTGATGGTTGAGATTTAATCCTTCCCAACCTATGAATTCACCTCGATCTAATGATCCTGGATTGTCCCAAACTAAGAATGAACAACTCTTGTAACTCTATCCTTTACAAAATGATTTCTTCACTCACAGAACCATGTCTCTTATGTTATTTCAAATGCGTCATCTCTTCTGAGCTTCGCTTGACTCTCTTCCTTTTGAGCTTTGGATTTATATTGGATTCTTCTGCACCCTATTGACATCAATTACAATATCGTACCACTGTGTCCAACACTCTATCCCTAATAATAGCTTTTTAGTTCCTAGTTATTGCCCATTTTCCTTCCTTTTTGGCTTCCTTTACCTTTTGAACCTCCTTCCTTAATTTAACTTGATCTTCTGGAATGAGGTCTTCATTTATAAATATTCCAGACCCTATTAAGCTCAAAGTTTTACTAGGTATGTCATATTTATTGGCATTAGAGCTTACCATAACCCAAATCAACCTATCTTTATGTTCAATTATTTTTCCCAACCTTTTTGTTTCTATAAGGCCAATTGTTTCAATTTGTGATTTATTTTTTAATATCTCCTTGACTATTGCTAATGTGTCCTCATCTTTTTGTTCCTTTATACAAAAAATTATTAGATTCAACCTCCATCACCATTTCTTTAATAAAAAACACTAAAAGTTTAATTTTTTGTACTAAACTATTGATGGATCAATGTTGGGCACATGCCCATTTTGGGGAAAAGGCACGACGTGGAGGCAAGAAAGTTGGCAGAAAAACATGTGAGGCATGCATGCAAGAAGAAGGGAAATAAAAACAACTGGCAGAAAAGCAACGGAAGAAAGCGCGCATGCAGAGGAGAAAAGCATGCAAGGCCAACATGCAAGAAGACCTAAGTAGATTAGGGTTTTGGTAAGAGAATGTAACGGTCGATGAGCCAATAATAGATATAAATAGACACCTAGAAGGTCTAGGGGGTCATTCGGGTCTTCGATGATTGTTATGAGTTATGAGATAAAGTAACAGGTCTATGACACAAATATGATCTGATACCTTTTTGTAAGCCGTTGAGCTATACCTTGTTTGAGATACATTTTTGGTATATGTACGAGGCACTTATTGGTGATATATATACATTATTGGTACACATTTGATACATATTATTGGCATATGGTTGAGGCATTTCATTGATTATATCTTATGGTATTTGATATATGACATGGTATGGTGTTGATGTACATGGTTGGTACATGGTATGGTGTTGACATACATGGTTGATGTACATAGTTGGTACATGGTATGGTGTTGATGTACATGGTTGGTACATGGTTGATGGTACATGTGGTATAGATTTGGTACATGGTATGGTACATGAACATATATTGTGATGGTATGTTGATGATATTTGTACATTCTTGGTAGAGGTATATCTTGGTGATGGTGGATCTGGTATAATTGATGTTGAGTATCAGTTGGAAAGGTTGATGTGACAGGTTGGTCAGTTATAGTGAAAATGTCAGTGACAGGTTGGATACAGTGACAGATTGATAGTGGCAGTGATTGTGGTAGTGACAATTTGGTCTACACTTATATTTCAAGGTGGTAGGACAAGGCAAGGAAAGGGGGTTGTAGCCTCCTTCTGGTTGGTGACGGAGAACATAGGGAGTTGGAGCTTCCTTTAGGTTGGAGCCTAAAAATTAGGGGTTTGTAGCATCCTTCTAGTTGGATCTAGAGAATTTAGGGAATTGTAGCTTCCTTCAAGTTGGAGCCTGTAAATAGGGGGTTGGAGCCTCCTTCCAGTTGTATCCAGAGAATTGGAAGTTGGTGATTCCTATGAATGAATTATATATAATAATAATAATAATAATAATAAAGCATTCCATTGTTTTCTCCCATTTGGGTTTCCATGTAAATACTGGTGTACTATGTATTTGATGTGATGTTTCTTATGATTATATGCTCATGATGTATTGAATGCAATCATAGAGGATGCATTGATGATAAAATTTTGAATTTTGTTGATAAAGTTAAAGTTCATATACTGTGGTTAAAAGTGGTATAAAGTGCTCATACTAATTCACCCCCCTCTCATTATTCCAACATCATTTCCTTAGTAACCATATGAGGAAAATTAGAAATCGCTTTCAAAATTTTGGTTAGATTACCATTTTTGGCTCCTTATAAATCCCCTCAAAATAATTGACTCCAAGTTGGGATAAATCCTTAAATCCTATGACCTTTGTACCTCCTTGGTCCTCCAACTCCCAAATAGTATTGATACTCCATCTATGGTTTGTAAAGGAGTGAAATAACTTTGTATTATTATCTCCTAGTTCTAACCAGATAACCTTGTTTTTTATCTGCCAATCTTCTTCTTTATCCATCATAAGTTCCAATTTCTTCGCCTCACACTGCTTTAACCTAACTAGAGAGCCTTCTCTAGAGGGATATGACACTAGTCCATCTACCATCCCCTCAATTTCCTTTTCCACCTCCTCCAATAAATGGTCTTTGTTCCAATATCTCTCCCCTATTTAAGCTTCCACCCTCTCTTTAATATTTTTAAGAGCCCGAGTGAATGGTTCACCTGCAGAAAGTTATGAGGAGGGGTCAAAAGGAACCAAATTCTCTTTTACTAAATTAATAAAATATTCCTCTTTTTACCACACCAGATTAAAATTAAAACGATTTCTCGGTTTGGGAGGACCATCAAGGTCAAGTTCAAGTACTATTAGAAATTGATCTAAACACTAAATCAGATCAACCCAAGATCTATACCTCACCACCTTATGCAAAACTGAATTATGAACCATGAATCTGTCAAAATTCTTGAGAAAATTTTCCTTTCTAGACTTGTTATTAATCCACATAGGTTTTAGTTTCAAAGGTTTCACATCTACCAACCCTCATAAGGCCCATACACATTGAGCAAAGTAAATACTTGACCCAGACTTTTGTTGAAAATATCTATAGACAAGCTTGAGGAGATAGTAAAAGAATTCATCACAACAATAATATGGTTCCATCCTATAATAATACCTCCAGACTGACCATCTACCTCTACTGTTATGAATTCCCAATTTATGAAAGAATTCCTCAGTTAACTTATTAATGCATCCCCTTTCTCCGTAATCTCTTTTAAAAATAATACATATGGTCGGTGAAGATCCCACAATCGCTTGAGGGCCAACTTCTTGGCTTTCCCTCCTAGCCCTTTGATACTAAGAGAGATTAGCTTTGTGGAGGAACCAGGATTAGAGCATGGTCTGCTCTAAGGACCCTGATAGTGATTTTTTTCCGACCTTGGTTAATATCCATAATGGCCTTCTCCTGAGCCCCTTTTAGGGAAGATTTTCTTCCCACATGAGAAGGTTCCAACTCCAAAAAAGAATCTTGTTCCAACCCTCTAGAATGAGAAAAATCAAGGCCTCGATACCCCTTTCGATGCCTAAAATGAAAACGATTTCCCCCTTTGGACATGGAGGAAGAGGAATTTATAATAATTTTTCCCTTCAGGGCTTAAGAAGCCCTAAAATAAGAAACCGATTAATCCTTCGACATGTCTACTGAGTCCCTAAGGGGGGATATGGTTGGATGTGGCTCTGAAGGAAATGAAGTACATGAAGGATCTTTATTAATTATAATATCATACAAATGATATCCTATCTCCCATCCATGAACCTCTTTGTCATCCCTACAATAAGAAAAGGGAAAAAAAGAGTCAATGTGAATGAACTTACTCAAGAAAGGATTTGGATTCATCCTACAACCATATGTCCTATTATCAAATTTTGGTGGGGTATAATCACCAACTACAAACATGAAATTTTCCTTACTCGGTACCACATTCACAAAACTCCTCGAACATTCAGTGAGGGGAATGGAGAGATCCCCTATCAAAAAATTCCCAAGAGAAGAAGGAGAATCCTCAGCTTGGCCCACATTCACAAACTGCTTATTAGTTGAGTTTCAATCAATAATATGCTTCCTTAGTGACAAAGTAGGAGCCAAAGTAGGGTTTAATGTACCTCCCAACTCACCAACAATCCACCCTTCCTCCTCCACACCTTTCTATCCAATGGTTTATCAAAATCCTTGAAGAGATGACCCTTCTCATGGCCCCAAGCTCACCTAAAAGGTATGTTTAGATTATCCAATGTCTGAGTATGTTTCTTCCCATTCCAGACTAAACCCATGGATTCAAAGAGACCTTTTCTTACATTGATTTCCACAAGCACCCTAACCATAGTGCAGATTTCACTAGTCAAAAAATTGTCATCGACCATGATAGTATTTCGTAGAACATCCCCTATGGCCCTTACCACCGGATCAGGACAAAATTCCATTTGTATATTATGTAACTTAACCCATACTGGAGTGCACCCAAAAAACTTGTCTTTAGGATCAAATAGAGGCGATCGAGGCTTCAAGGATAACATAGAGTTGTTTAGAAACCACATACCTTTCAGAACTGCATTCACATCATCCATTGAATGGAAGATGAAACCCAACCATCCTCTCGACAACAGAGGGAAATTTGTTCCATAACCCAACACTGGAAACCACACAAGGTTCACCCAACTCTGGATTTGATCCATCCCCACCCGCCAACCAAGATACTTTCCTACCAACATTTTCTCTACCAAATCCAAGATTTGGTCCACCCTTATGTCTTCTCTTACAACCAAAGAAGCTCCTCCTCCTTGGATTTTAACGACCCTTCACTTTCTTGTCATAGGATTCGAGCCATGGCTCAAAGATAAAACCCTTGTAATAAACTAAGATTTAATTGACTTCCAATGAAACCTTCACTTCTCACCATAGTTACAAGGTCTATGAAACTGGGAAACCAATCTAGACACTCCATAAACCTAATCTCCTCCTCTACTTTGAAAATTTCTTCCTGTTATCACGCAAATTTTAGGTTGGGAAAATCCCAACCCAATCCACGGGATGGAGATAACGGTGAGATAGTTTACCCACTGTAACCTCAAATAAACTCTCCCCTCGCTTTAGTGAAGGATAAATCCAAGACTAGGGGGGAATCTCGGGTATCCCTAGTGGGAAATGAGACAAAAAGTGAGAGTATGGATGTGATGCCCCTATAGTTCAGGCTGCTAAATGGAAGATAGCTTGAAAGTGAGTCTCAGTATGGGTTTAAGGTTTCCAAGTCCTTGAGTACTTGCAGAAAGTGATTGTACCTTTCCAAGACACAAGAAAAGCCAAGTATACAAGCTATATGTTAAGTGGACAAGAAAGTTAAGCTTGTTTTCCCTATTTTCAACAATAAAAAAAGATATATATCAGTAAATAAATGATAGTTAAAGATGCTAAATAAGATTCTTAAAGTCTAGTAAATTATGCAAGAGATAAGCTAGTAATCACTAGTTTAACCCAAGTATGAAAGCATTAGACTTTAACAACAAACTAAGGTTGTTGTAGACAAGTATTTCAGAGATATAATTGAAGCCTTATGGCTGTAGAAAACTATTTCTACAACAGAAAATTTCAACCCACAAAACAAGCAAGTAAACCACCCAAAAAGTGTGCTAAGACTAGTAGATTATTATGGCAGCTTGCTAGCAAAATTTGACGGCTGAAATGTGAGTTATAAATCAAAAGAGAGAGAGAGAGTTTGCTGCAACCCTAATGGTTGTATATTTTTTTTAGTTATAGCTCCAAGAATAATAAGTATACCAAGATTACCTAGAGGCTTTAGCAACCTCAAGGCATCAAGAATAATTTCCAACTTGAACAATATTAATATCTCACTAAATCGCGTTTACCAATGCAAACAATTTATTTCTCCAATGCAAATTTCAGATTAGTGCCTTTTCAAATTGGGTGAATGGAGTCATGATTAGTATGATATATATCCACAATATCCCTAGGGGTGTAAATAATCTAACTCCCTAGGCAATTCAAATCAAACTAAGGTAAATCTAGGAGGGTTTACACCCTTGTACTCCTCCTAGCAACCTTGCAATAAAAGACTTATAAACTAGCAAATTGTTGGTTGTGGAGCCTGATTATCTTCCCGATTTAGAGGTCTTTGTTTTCAGCTGTGTTTATACCCCATGAATACTTTACACCCCTCCACGCGGGGGAGTGCAGGGGGGACTTGCCCCCCCTGCGGGGTCCAGGAGAAAGCGGGCCCCCGAAGGAAAAATTACCTTGTAAATGTATATTATAATTTCATAGTAAATCTGGACCGTTCATTATAAGGTCACAAATCCGACAATAAAAGTTATGTTAGGTTTTTTTTTCCCTATAAGGAAACCCTCTTTTATGAGGGAAATGTATTCCGGCTATGTATCATTGTGAATATTGTATTATGAGTGCAAAGACTACGACAGAATGAATAAGAAGTTATAACGAGTGTGTTGTAGGTTGTATCCCTTCATTTGATGGATAATAATAAAGGAAGAACTTGGAAATTTATCTGGTGGACGTAGCCCACACTGGGTGAACCACGTATATATGTGTCTCTATTGTATTGTGTATCTTCTATGCTTTATTTATGCATTTGTTTTATTTTATTGCTTTGCTATCCTATTTTTCTAAAAACTAGTATCAGAGCGAAAGGTAACTCGCAGGAAAAGAGGGTTCCTGGTTAGAGTGGGAGCAATGACAAAAGATGGAAAGTTTAGGGTGGAGAAATTTAACGGACAAAACTACCAGTTATGGAAGATGCAGATGGAAGATTATTTATATATGAAAGATGTTGATTAATTGGGTTGGTTTCCATTGATGTCAACTCTTGAAGAGATTCTGATAGCACAAAGGTTTGGGTAATGGACCCAAGTTTGTTTGATGTATA
>SNQJ01S0124821.1:5754-26862 GCA_010110895.2 Picea sitchensis | reverse complement strand
TTTACACAATCAAGAAGACATGAAAGGGATATAGTATAACCATCAAGAAATCATGCACATCCCTAAAAACATTCACAGTATATCCAATTTCATTACATAGCTACAACCCAATTTCACAGGGTATGCAAATACTTATCTATTACAGGCTGCATCCAAGTAACTAACTATGGGTGTGTGCCTTTCCACCCAACCATAGGATCAGAGGCATTCATTCTTATCACTCTAGCCACCCCCATGCCAAGCCATGATATCACTAGGGAATTTACACCATCTCTCAGAGAGAATCTCTCTCTTTGTCATAGAAACCCTGTGAGGTTTATCAGATGCTTCCTCAACATCAAGCTCGTGTTCTGGTTCTTCAGGTCGTGTTCTCTGCAATCCATTTTGGTTTGCGAAATTCCTTTCGGGATTGCACCATCGTCTGTTGTCTCTTCTCCTGCTATCCACATGTATGTATCTTACCTTCCTTCTGTCAGAAGGAAGCTCAGGTCTATAGTTTTATGTGGTACTTTAGGCTGATATCCCATGCTTCCATTCATGAGGGTGGTTGATTATTCAACCACCAGTCCTCTCGTCATTAACTAATTTATTTCCTCTAGAGATATCATGGCTCCTACTTCAAGGCTTCACCCCCCAACAATAAGTTATGGGAAATTTAATAATAATACATTTGTATCATCCACATGCCTTAGCATGGTAATTCTATTTTATGATTAATTATAAGCTAGGGGAAACATGGATGTTACAGAGGTGGATATGGACCTCAAAATAATCGAAGAGATGATGGAAGAGGAGGTGGAAGACATGGAGAAATAGGAGAATATGAAGTGGAAGAATTTGGATTTCCTATTGAATATCCAAATGAGAATGTTCAGATGAAAAACATTAATCTTTCTTCCTTACCAAACTTTCAAGGTATGGTTTCTGAGGACCCTAAATTTTTTTATTTGAATTTGAAGTGTTATGTCACAGTTATGATTTCTCTCAGGATGCTTAAAAAAGGAAATTGTTTCCAAAAACCTTTAAAGATTCAACATTACGTTGGGTCATGGGTCTAGGAACAAATTCTATTCACACATGGTAGGTTATGAAACAAATATTCTTAGAGAAATATCATGACTATTGCACAAATAGTGGTATGAGTGAAAAATTATTCAAAATCTCACAAAAAGAAGTGGAAATTCTTGAATATTTTCTAGATCGATTTTTTTACACTGTAAAAATAACTAAACAACATACTTTAGATCCTGAAAATCTTAAAGTCAATTTTCTTCGAGGAATAAGGGATGAGTGGATTGATATGATGAATTTGATGGGAAAAGGTGATCTGTCTCACCTAGATTTTCCAGAAATTGGTGACCTATGTATACACATTTCAAGAGGAAAGAGTAAATCCAGTAAGGTACCTAGATAAAATATGTATCTAGTTCAAAAGTCAACAACTGGTGGGGTAAGTAGAGCTAAAATTGGAAATTTACTTTAAAACTTGAAAACTGATATCCTTAGCACTTTGAATTTTGAGTTTGATGTTTTAAAAGTAAAAAAAAGAAAGAAGAAGACGAAAATACAACTCTAACAATATTTTGTCCTAAATGTAGAAAGAAGCATGCATCAAGAGAATTCCCACTTGATATTATTTATGTTTGTTGAATTTGTGCAGACAATCATAAGACATAGAATTGTATATCATTGTCTGGATTAAAGTCAAATTTCCAAGGCAACCAATATTTAATTGAACAAATCTGTTTCATAGCACCAAAACACGCATGGAATCCACGAACAATAGGTATGACACAAGACTTTACTCAACAATATAATCCTTACTTTCAACAATTTCCACAACAATCCAACTGGACTCCTCCTATTCCTTGGAAGACATGGCATCCACAACAAACTCCAAACCAATGTTGGCAACAAGGTTGGAGGGGAACTAACAATGGAGCTACATATACCAATCCTTACCCTTCATATCCTACTAAAAAACCATATCCTCCACAATACCCGCCACAAACTTCACAGTCACAACCCCATCCTACCCAACCTCCACAAATTACCCAACCTCAACAATTACAATTAACTTCCACTCAACATCCTCCATGACCTACTCAACTACCTTCTCAACCCAATCCTAATCCCAACAATAAAGTAGCCCATCCCTCTTACAAAGCTGAGTTACCAAATTTTCCACAATTCCCAACATATGTGATTACTTCATTGGATCTAAATGACATTCATCTTAGATCTGGGAAAGTAATTTAGAAAAATTCTCCAATTATTGAAGAACAAATTGAGGAGGAAAATCCTGATCCACTAATCAATAAAGAAAATCAACAAACTTCTACTTCTATAATAGATCAAAATCATCAAAATCAACAAACACAAACACCACCTTTTGTTGAAAGGTTAAATTTGCAGAAACAAATGTTACAACCCGAGTTTGATTTATTAGATGAGTTTAAAATGTTTGCATCAAGATTCCCATACTACAAGAAATTAATGATATTTCTATATATGCCAAAATAGTTAGGGAGTTATGCATAAAAAAACAAGGAAGAAAGAAAAAATATCCACAAACTGTACAAGTTATTGGAAAAATAACAGATTTAATGTCCAAGATTTTTTTTTATGCAGAAATATAGTGATCCTGGAAGTCCTATTGTACTAATTCACATTAATAATGTTGTTATTGCCAATACATTGATAGAGTTAGGAGAAACAATAAATGCAATGAAAAACAAATTATGGATTCATTACATCTTTCTAATATTCATTATACAGCGACTGTTTTGCAATTAGCAGATAGATAAATCATTAAGCTTGAAGGAATTTTAGAATATGTCATAATTTCAATAGATTCATGGGAATACCTAGTAGACTTTATGGCTTTAAAACCTAAAACTAATCTGTGTGGTTATCCATTGATATTGGGTAGACCATGGTTAGCTACTATTGGTGGATATATAGGGTGTAGATATGGTGATATGACAATCAAACATGGGGATTCTGAAAAGAAATTTCATCTATATCCACCCGAAAACAAATAAACGAATATGATATGACACAATATTTTGAAGATCATGAAATAGTAAAACCACTTTTTACACTTGAACAAGCTATGAGTTTAAAGGATGATAACACGGAAAATCAGATCATTACTTATATTAATAATTCAGATTTTTCTCTATATCATGGGGGGCATTAGATTCTTACTCATATCTTGAAATGTTTGAATGCCAATTTTATATATCCAATTTTTGATAGTTAATAGGTATCACCTTTGGTAATTGTCCCAAAGAAAAATGGAAAATGGTGTGTGTGTGTGGATAATAGGGAGTCGAATAAATCAACCTTGAAAGATTATTTTCCATTACCTTTCATAGATCAGGTACTAGATACATTACAAGAAAACAATACTTTTCCTTTGTGGATGGTTTTAGTGGTTACAACCAAATTCAGATTTCTCTAGAAGATCAAGATAAGACCACATTCACTTGTCCTTGGGGTACGTATGCATATTGGGTACTACATTTTGGATTATGTAATGCACCTGCAACTTTCCAATGTGTTGTATTGAGTATATTTTCTAACCTAATTCATGATTGTGTATAGGTTTATATGGATGATTTTACTGTCTATGGAAATACTTTTGAGGAAGCATTAGAAAATCTAGAAAAAGTGTTAATAATATGTCAAGAAAAAAATTGTTACGAGGAGAATATCTCTATGGCATTGGGTAAACCAAAACAGGCAGAATGACACATACAAATCAACTCTAATCCCAAGTATGCTATATAAATGAAATTCTAACAAGACAAGGCAAAGAGCATACCTCTTCTAGACGTTTGATGAAGACCATCATTGAGCACGAAACTCAAATATTTATACTTGAAACTTGTCCTCAAAAACCAATATACACAAGCATATGATGATAAAATATAATATTAGCATAATCCATTAACATACATGATAAATACACCCATGGAATAATAATTCAAATATTTGCAATATATCAATTGGATGAGAAAAGAGTATTTCTATTAAAATAATTAGCAGAAGTACATAGGTGACAAAATTTTGTAACGACACATATCTGAACCGAGAAAATAATTCCCTTCAGCTGGGCCTCCACCACTTCAATCCTCCACCAAAGGCAATCTCATATAAAGGAGTCAATGAGGTTCTCCACCATAAAGAAGGAAGAGCTTGGGGGATGAACAAGGATTTCAAACTTTCAAGGAAAAAGGGATGCAGACTCAATATGAAGTGAAATTTCTCCAGAGTGTCTTTGCTCTCAAAGTTGAATTGTTCAATCTCTCAAGGTTTGGATATGGCTCAATTTATAACCTTAAAATGGAACTAAAGGGATGAATTAGAGAAATTCTAGTATATGGAAGGTCAACGATCATGGATCTCGTGACATGGCATGGAAACCCGACATAATTTTTAATTTTGAGCACCAAACCCGATGTACGCAGGATGTAGTGGAGAAACATGCATATAATCTTGTTGTATAACTGATAGGGCACGTATATGTGGAAAAAATATTATTTTTTGTCTCTAGAGGGTACAAAAGGGGACATCAAGTCTGCATAGGTAAATGGAAAGGCCATCCAAGAAAGTTGAATGTGGTGAGGAAAAATTTGTTGTAACAAATTCCCCCTAATGTGTGAGGTCAGAGGAGTATCTGTGATGGCTGAAATACATTATAATTTCCATAAGTGGAGTAATGGAGACTCAGATGGAAGTGCTAGTTACCCATGAGAATATTGCAATCCATAATGATTTTTCACACATGGCTGCCAATATGAATTACACTGCAGATCCATGTGGAAATATATCAAGTAGTTGTTTATGGCGATGAATAGGCAATATAAAGCAGCCATATTCCATAGGCTGTCATAGTCATGAACAAGGCATAGTGGAATCTAGTATCAAAATTAATCTGAAGATATATGTATACAATG
Organism: Picea sitchensis; assembly: GCA_010110895.2. Taxonomy (NCBI): domain Eukaryota; kingdom Viridiplantae; phylum Streptophyta; class Pinopsida; order Pinales; family Pinaceae; genus Picea; species Picea sitchensis. The sequence goes on along the minus strand of SNQJ01S0124821.1, from coordinate 21,898 downwards.
TAGTACAATATGATCTCCCATGATCATTGAAGTCATATAGGTACTAGTCCAATGAAAGATAACAACATATTAGGAATCCTGCTACTATAAGCTGAAGGTATTCTACACTATCCACCGAAGGTGCAAGTCCACATCATGTGATCAGAGGAGTTGAGGTCAAACACAATGATAGTTCATTTGATTACCGGTCATTAAGGTATATCATTAACAAAGGAGAGACAACCTACCAGTAATGAAAGTAGGTATCAAGGCACCAAATACATTATACAAGTGTGGATAATGGTGTTGAGGTCGAACACTTGAAGAATCCATCAATCAAGAGACATTGATGTATTCCCAATTGTCGATGGCTGGAAAACCTACCATTGATGAATGAAAGCCTCTAGTTACTCATAAGACTCTAGGTCTCATTTCCAGAATAGATGAGATTAAATCGATGGAAGGAGACCCATTGAAAGGAGAGAATTAGGGAATCTCTCATTAGTCACCATGAGGTACAAAGAAATAGCTTGATGATTAGGAGGATCTCAGATGAATAAGATGTTCATGAACCAACGAACCTATGCATCTCTCATATGTACTAGATGCAAGTAGTGCATGAAAGAGACCCTTTGAATAGAAACCAATAATAAATATTCCCGACAAAGGAGAGGAAACCACCAATAAGGATAATGGAATCCAAGATACTGCATGAATCCCAATGTGTGAATAGTTTTCTTGTCATAAAACACAAGGGAAATTGTCCAGTCAACAACCAATGAGGAGATGCCAACTGTTGGGTTCAAGGTTACTTACCCATAACGAAAGTAGGACCAAGGTGCATGGTAGGACTACAACTTCACGTGATTCTGAGATACACTAAGGGTATGGCCGACATGCAAATTCAAGAGTTATGAGAAATGGCTAACACAGGCTTATAGACTTCCTTTGAACAAGAGCATGAGACATATGGATAACTTAAGAAGCATAAATTTGATGATAAAACGTCGTGATGCAGGAGGCATCAAGAAACTCTTCATAAGGACTGAAATAATAGCCAGTCGGAGGAGTAAACTCTAAGTAACAATCTCAGCTTCCTAAGGTCATGCTAAACCCAAAATTTGGATGACAGTGGACTCAAAAGTTTATGCTTTGTTCAAAGGTGACACAACTGTTGCCGATATTAGATAATATTATTTTCCCACCCATCTTTTTTTTTTTCATATGCAAAGAAATGTTATGATATAGGAGACGAAATGAGTGTCGCGAGTAAGAAACTAGCTCCAAAACATGGAACATACCTATGGTCAATGAAAAAAAATGCATGCAAGGCATGGACACTCAGGGGGATGTTTCTTCTTAGGGTACAAGGTGTCAAGCTAAAAAGGATGTATAAAAGGCTTTGCTTGGCTAGTGGTGAAAATTGTTGAGGAAAGAGGCTTATAATGAGCGAGAATCGAGAATAGGTTCAATACTGCAAGTAGGATGATGGAATGTGATTACAACTTAACTCCAAAGAATGTCCTTTTTCATAGATTTAGTCCCCTAGGACCCAAAAAAAGTATAAAATAATACCCAAGAGAAATATTCTAGCCGATGGTGACTAGAGTACTCATTTTTTGTAAGTAGTCTACTTGGTACGAAAAGGGTTAAACTTACACAAAATAAATGTCCTTTCAAATCCATTTAACGAGTGTGAAAGAGACAAATTCACTCAAAAACATTTTCATTTTTTAGAGAATTGGAAAAGAGCTTAACCAAGACTTGAGGGGAGTCGCATAGGTAACAGTCAGAATGATTGTGAGTAAGAATATGGGGATTAAATGCAAATTCATATCAGAACTAAAAGGAACTCCTGGTCCTATGGAATAAATTCTACATGGGAACCAAATAACACAAAGGTTCTAACTAGGGAACCCATGTTTGGTAAGCCTCTACCACTTAATAATGACACTTCTAGTAGTAGTAAGAAGGTTCTGTGTCACTAATAAATGGGTTCGTACCTAGGGTGTATGGATCATGGTCATGGGATGATGCAAGAGTGCAAGACGAAGTGAAAACCTATCCTATATGTTGGTGAAATAATATACCTGTCAAAGGTATGAATGGGCGGTATGACGCTAGAAACCACAAAAAATCCTGGACAAAACCACCAAAAACCAAGTCCTTCCACTACATTATTAGTCCATAAGGTCAAAAAATCAGCACAAACTATAGGAAGTGAGTAAAAAATTTCTACTAATAGTAAAAATAGACCATTTTACCATACCATTTGAGTTTTTTCACCCACATAGTGCATTTTAGGCCATTTTTCCTAGGATAATCAAGTGTCAATTGCGGGAGCTATGATCAACAAAATCAACAACCATCTGGACCAAGTACGTTCCCATCCCCTCTAATTCAATTTCAATGGTTTAAATTTCAATTTTAGGCCCCAGTTTTTGAGTATTAGAGGGCGTAATATGGAAATTAGGGCGTATGTAGGTGAAAGTTCATCGGGTCGCGTATACGACCCCATATATGTGGGAAAAATGAATCATGTCCGTTTTAAACATGTGAAGTAAAGAAATGCATACATATTCTTAAGAAAAACAATAATTAATCAATGGCTCATACACACAATACACATAGATTTATGCTGGAAACCCTTAATCGGGAGAAAAACAACCTTCCTTGGTGTTTCACCTTTCAACTCTTCATTGTATTAATTTCACCATTCACCATACAATATATACAATATTTTAGGTATTTTGTAGCTACCAAAACCCTAATCCCTTAATCCGGGATTAATTTAGAAAACTGCTAAAAATAGCAAAATCCACTAAAATAGAAAAAACCAACCCAAAATTTGTTTTAAGGGCATTGCCCCAAAATCTATGCGTAACCAGGGAGGGAAAACTTGCCCCCCTCCCTGGGACCCCCTTGGAAAGCGCCTAATGCACATGAAACAAATATCGAAGGAAGTTGGGATCGTCAGACACAATTGTCGAATCTGACGCGCCCACACACACACATGCAAAGAATATAACACATACCCAACATTCTCCCACTTATTTTCTTTGCACACAGGGGTTCACATGATTACATAGTAAAAAATCTAGGGAAGCAATGCCCATTATTACTCTACATTAGGAGAACTTCTCTGTGCTCATAGACTTTTTTCAACAGAATGCAACATTCTTCAAGTGTCAACCTTTTCCAACAACACCTTCTTTTCTTCAACCATGTCTCTCTAGTGATACTAAACATCAATATTCTTTGTCTTGGAATGATAAGTTGGACTCTTTTCTAGGAAGATTTTACTCTAACTGTCACCTCTGTTCTCCTTTGTTTTTGCACCAGCAATACGAACACAATATTTGTAACCATACTTTTCCTTTCTTGCATGAGTGGATACCATGTATTCAACCCATGGTTAGAGTTCCACTACAACCTTTCTTTCTCATCCAACTAATTTCTCCTCAAATAGGTTAAACACATACCCACTTGTGGAATATTCTTCGTCCTATATTTCCAACCAGTCTGCATAAAAACATGTATTTCCACCACTCTATCCAATCATGTTCTTCAGCAGTAGCACAATCCATAATTGGTAATTTGCCACACAAATACCTAAGAACCCTCTTTACTATTTTTCAATGCTCCTTCACGGGTTTGGCATATACCTTCTCCAAAGAAGTCCTGCATGTGCAATGTTCGGTTAAGTACAAACCATTGCATACATCAGAATACCTTAACTGCTCTGGCATACAAAACATGGGACATCCTCTTCTTCTTCACAGTAATCTTGGGACACCGAATCATAGATAAATTTACACCTATAGAGATAGGAACCCTGACTAAGTTTGCTTCTATGCATATTAAACCTGTAATATCATCTCAACATGTTTTCTCATATTCAACCAGAGTTTCCTGTTAACATGATCTCTTTTAATCTCCATTCGGAGATAGTTAGCGACATCGATGTTCTTCATGAAAATAATTTGGAGGATAGCCCGATTTCCACTATCATGATAACATCCATTATTTCCTACCCGGTAATGTCATCAACATAAAACACTACATAAATGAAGTGATTGCCAACTTTGTTGGAATAATACATAGTGATCAACCCTGCTTCTTGGAAATCCCAATCCAAGGATGTATGTAGGCACTTTTGGTACCACATCCTAGGTGATTTCTTAGGACCATATAGTGACTTGTTTAACTTATGAACCAACTCTTTCTTTCCCTTCACTACCCAAAGCCTTGGTTGCTTCATGTAGATTTATTCTTCGGGATCTCATGTAGGAATTTTGTCTTCGCATCCATCTTTTCCACTTCAATATTAAAAGTAGCAACAATAGATAAAGAAATCTAATAGAACAACTTGGGAGGCGAGGAGAAAAAATCTCACCAAGTCAATTCCTCTAGAATAACCTTTTGCTACTAACGAGCTTTGTATTCCACTTTTCCTTCTTCATTGACTTTTTTTTTCTTAAACAACCATTTATACCAATAGATTTTAAATTGGTTGAGCTCAACTATATCCATGCCTCATTCTTAATCCGAGGAATCCATTTCTTCAACCATAGCCTACTTCCAGAGTTTACTATCTTTGAATTCTTTGCTTCCACCATTGATTCTGCAGATCATTATTAGTAATAAATAAAGAAAATTAGAACAAAAATCAAGTGGAATATACCTTCACGGTTTACTTATTTTCTCTCATTGATCTCCTCAATATGGGAGTATGAGGTTCTTCTTCTTACCTTCATATTATTAGGATGATTCATATTTTGCATAATCCAACTCAAGATTTATTTTCTTAGGTTCTTCTTTCTTTGGTAGGAATTACTAGTTGGAAGCATCTTTTACCTCTTTAAAACAAAATCTCGGTATGTGCTCTTCTTAGTTTTTGGGTTCCAAAACATAACCTTCCACATCTTTATAACCCATAAAGATGAGATTTTCAACTTTATTATCCATCTTATTCCTATTTTCCTTTTTGAGAACATGTACATAAGAATCACAACCAAACGCTTTCTGAGATGTTCAAGGGTTTCTTACCATTCCATACCTTATTTTTATCATCGATGTTGATGAGGGTGATAGGTGTCGAATGTATGTTGTACCCCCTACCTCTGCCCAAAATTCTTGTCCTAAATCAACACCACTAAGCATCGTCCTTTTTTTTCATCAGTGTCATGTTCATCCATTCTACAAATCCATATGTTGGTGTGTATGGATTGGTATCTACTGCTCATATATCACACTTCTTACATAATTCTTTGAATCCATTTAGAAATCCTCACCATTATCTGTCCTCAATAAATTTATTTTTCTTCTCTGTCTAATTTTCTAGTTGAGCCTTAAACTCTTTAAATTTATCAAATACCTCAAATTTCTTTCTAAGAAAATCCAATCCATGTGTTCCTTGAGAATCATCATGAATGAAACATAATACAAAAAATTTACCTAGTGATGGAGTTGTCTGCGAATTCCAAACACATCCTTGTGTATCAACTCTAAGATCCCCTTTGCTCTTGGCACCATATGGGAATCTTACTAGATTAGTTCACCATATATGCAATGTTCAAAAAATCAAAATTAAGGAAATTATATATACCTTCAACCATAGCTTTATTGTGTAGTGTTTTGAAGGCCCTTTTCTCCAATAGTTCTGTTGTTCTTGAGCAGACAAATAAATAAGACCATGTTGTGGCATGGTCTTCTTTTTTGGGACGGTATTGGTCTTGTCTCCTTCGTTTCTCTTCTCAGGGAAAACATAAGTATTACACCCATTAGTATAAGTTCTTCCCAACAACTTGTCTGATTCCACACCAAACTCCCCTCATCAACACCATTCTATAAATGCCATCTTGCAGTTCCCTTTCCCAATACAATACCACTTCTGCATCATCCAACTTCCTTACAAATATTAGGCTAATGTCTAGTTTTGGAATGTATTAGAACCTAGGGAGAGTTCAAATCATTCCATATTTTATAACAACAACCCTTCCACATCCCATGATTTTGGCTATCGATTCATCTCCTGAATGCATCACCACCATCATATTTTTCATGTTCCACCGGAACCACTCCTGTGAGGAGTCATATGATATGATGAGATCAAATTAACCATACACCATGGAATGCATGTGTACTTGTAGATGCGGAGTAAACATCACCTCCTTCTTCGGTGGAGGTTTTCACCTTTGTGGAGAGGCATTATCATATCCCTTTGGTTTATCAGCAACTGCCAGACTTGTAATCTTTCTTATAATTCCTTGTTTCACACTTACAACATTTCCTCAAATATTTTCCTCAAGACTTATATCTACAGGTAGATTTAGATCCCCAAGACTTACCAAAGATTCACGTCTTGGGTATGACCTCTTTCAAATAAAGCATTTGTCTCTGACTATCCATGCTTTTCCACATCATCTCTTGAGGATAACAAGGGCCTTCACATCCAATCATACTTCAATGTAGATTGAGTAATTTTCTAGTGTTACAACAAATTTATCCCAAGAGTTTGGAAAATAAAATAAAAAGTAATACACTTATCTTCTTAACAATCGTGGCTACTAACAGTGCAGAGTTGACTTACTAGAGTTTTAAAGGCATTTATATGTTCTGTCGTAGAATATCCATCTTCCATCCTAGATGATACAACTTCTTTTGAAGGAACAACTTGTTTACCAGGGAGTTGGATTGATACAAATTCCCTAACTTATCCCATAGTTGCTTGGTTGTAGATTCTCTTGACACATTTAATAACACCAAATCATCCAGGCATAATCAAATCATACACATTTCTCTTCTTTTCAACTTCTCCCAATCTTCCTTCGACATACCGGTAGATTTGGTGTACTAGTAGTTGTGTACTTCTAGGTTGTGTAATGGGTAAAGCTATGTGTTGGTATCTCGTGCCAGTAGGATGTGTACAAGGATCACAATGATCCATTGTTCTTTGTCTGAAGCTTCTCCATCTTGGCTTCCATGGCTCAAAATTTTTTACTATTGAACTTCTCTATCTAGATTATAGAATATATTTTCCATTCCTCTTTCATGAATCACCTATAAAATCTCCCACTAAGCCAGATTTATCACGGACCAAGATAAAATTGATCTATCAATGCAGCGAAACCCTCGGCAACAAAGGTGTCCTGAAGCCAAAAAATGAGATTTGATACCATGTACATTTTAAATGCGTAGAGTAAATAAATGCATTGATTCTTAAGAAAAACATAAAATAAACAATGGCTCCTTACCCAGTACACAGAGTTTTATGAAACTCTTAACCAGGAGAAAACTAGCATTCTTTAGTGTCACACCTTTCAACTCTTCATTGTATAATTTCACCATTCACCGTTACCAATATATAAAATATTTTGGAGTATCTATAAACAGCTACCAAAACCCTAATCATTAATTGAGTTAATTTAGAAAACACTAAAAAATAAAAAATTCACAAAATGGCAAAAATGCCTACTAAAACAAATTTTGGACCCATTTGCTCTGAACCCCCATCGGCGAGACTCTGACCCGAGCTAACATTATGCGCCAACCCGAGCACTAGGAAAGTGACCGATGCACGACACAAATTCCGAGGATGTTGGGATCATCGGGGCGTAGTTGTCAGTTGACACACCCCCACACCATGCAAATAATATAACACCTTTTACCCAACAAATTCTACCCATATATTATTCTTACAGCCCTATCTTGGCGATTATTTACTGAGTTATCATACCGTCCATGAACATATTTTTGAAAGGTTTTAACTCAAAAATGGCTTTTCCTCTGTAGGATGGTGATTGAATGGAGGAGAGCATGAGTAGATATATGCAACAATGGGAAGGGATGTAAGGGCCCAACAATATTTAAAAATATGTGTGGACTTTATAAATTTTGGGCTCACCTCAAGGGAATGGGGGGCTCAAGTGAGGTTACTCTAGTTGCTAGTAAACCAATGGGATCAGAGGAGCGGTCCTTCAACCTCAATGCGAGCCATTGTGAGGATTAAAATCGGATGATATTATGCTTCATCAGGTATTTTCTTTCTTAGGGAGGTGGTGAATATCATCAAGGCCCAAAGGGGGTGGGGGTGAACATGACTATGGAGAATTGCATTTCCACCCATTGGTAGAAAAGATAAAATGAAAGAACCAATTCCCAATCCAAGGTGATCGAGAACGGAAGTAAACATCATCATCACTTATGCTTACATGGCTTCGGGAATGGGTTCGTTGCTGAGAATCAGAATCCCTCATGTTTTATGTGGTGGAGTGTTTAAGACCTATTTTTTATGACTAGTGTACCTCATTGATGGTTAATATGAAGAGCCATTTGATGGATTGCAAAAAAGGGAGAAAAAGAAATTTTAGATTTGCATCCATTCTTTGTATATTTTTTGAGAGGGTTCCCAACTTGATCCCTAGAGTTGAGATTACTCCACATGGAAAACATGATCCAACCATATCATATTTGGACCAACATGATGAGGTGGCTAGGAAGTGGTGTTGAGAAAAGATGTAAGAGATGATCTTACTCAAACGTTTTCATATCCTCCTTGTCTAAAATAAGATAGACAGGAATATCACCCTATAACATAGCCATCAAAATTGGTATCCTAACTCACAATTATTGATTGCAAGTGCTTAGGCTGTTTTTTATAAACAAAATCTTGTGAAAAAATCATTATTTATGCAATTTTCTGAACATATCGAGACGTTGAAATGAATGTAGAGACAGAATCAAAGACACCAAGTCAATAATCCAAACAGATGAGACATAAAGAAAAACTTTATTTCATTCCAATTCATCGAGGAGTCATTCTTTTTACAAAATTTCACAGGAAGTTTTGGATAGAATCAAACTTAGGCGTCCACTGATGAAGCCTTAAAAGGACTTCTAGAAAATAAAAAATAAAGACTTTAAAATATGGATCATCTTTCTACAATTTGTTTCCTACTCGAATGCTTACATTAGCTTTGTCAGTCATGAAAACTAATTCTGAAACATACAAGTCTACCTGGACTATCAAAGATATATCAAAACCTCTGAAAAACAAGTGTGAATGATGTAATTCAAATGCACAGATCATTTGTCTATAATAGGAACCTTCTATCATAAAAAGAATTAGGCTTCTAATGAATTAGAGAATGAATGAAAATTGAATTATCTCAACAAAACTCAAAGATAAAAACCTTAGCATGCTTCTCTTTATATTCTATTATTGTTCCTCCATTTTCCTTTTGCCTTTAAGCAATTTAAATTAGTTGAAATGCTCTGAACTTCTACTTCCTTAGTTAAGTTAACTAAACTCAACAAACTTTTTAGTTGGAGTAATAATTATCCTTAATAAGGTTTAAATAATATGGTAGGTGGGACCTCTTGTGAGCTCAACTAGATTTTAACAAAGTAACACAACTAGTTAATTAAACCAAAACATCCCTCAACCTAACTCCCATCATCACATTCACATATTTGACAATTTATCTCAATGATAACTGAAATTCTCCCAAAATATATTGCTCATATATCAAAAATGATGTGTTGTCCAAAAATTTGAATTCAATTGTTCTCAACAATAAAATAAGAATAAAACTTAAAAATCCATATTTTTCACTCTTGGAGGCAAATAATATTTCCCTTATTGTTGTTGTCACTTTTTTATCTCTCCGAATATTCCTTAGGCCTAATCTCGTTGAGTCACTTGAGAGAAATCATCCCTCAAATACATGCGGGAGGACATACAGATTTATCAGTCATTGGAGGGTGAGGAAGAAGCAACAGTGGATTTTCTCGCTGTCAGAGGCATGGTGGGCCCATAGTTTTGAAACTTTTTTCTATTTGCATGGGAGGTGAAATAGTGGAGTGGAGAGGGTATATTGGACACAATTGTTGATTGATAGAGAGGCATGTAGAATAAGTTGACCCGTACGATGTTGGGAGGCGTGGTGGGACAATCTCTTATATGCAATAGTTTTCAAGAACTTTCCGATTACAATGGAGGAGCGAATACCAGGGATGTTTTGGGGTTGGAAGGGAGGCCTTTCGAGCCTAGGTTGGACCACTCCTTGCCCCAATCCAATTGAAAAAATCCAACATGAAACCGGCTGGCCTAACTCTTGCTAGTTTGCATCAAAGTGTATAGACAATCTTGGCCTTCTAGGGCCCTATTGCAATTACCTCTCCCTCAGTTACCTCTGCCATGACTACCTCTACTTTGAAATCTCATTTCTATATGCATAATTGATTAACAAATAGTTCTTTAACAACCATACATGACATCTTTTAAAATGTAAAGTAAAATTTGGCTCAACAACATATCATACTCATACAAACCAATCCATACAAATTGTTTTGTAGTTTTCAATGAGAAGGGGGTGAAAAAAAATGTTTTTGGGATATGTGAGGGGTTGTATTCAATGAAAAATGTTAAAATGAGGGAAAAGATCATGATTACTGCTCATAGACAAAAAACAATCCCAAGCATAAATGTAAACCAAGAATATATCACTGTAATCCATCACTGCGATCTTAAACTATCATAATACATAGTTTCCTTTAACTGTAATTAAATTTAGGAACATGGAGTGGACAATGAATATGGGAAGGAGAAGGGATTGTAATGGGAGAAACGTGAAATAATGGTAGGGAAAAGAGAGAATATTGTTCATAAAATCAGTGTTAAATACATAAAAAAAATTGTATTTAACACAAACGATCCAATGCCAACTAAAAAATTATTGTGATCAATTAGACAATTACTGTGTGTTAACACTTGTTCACTGTACATATTTAAATATTTAACACTTTTAATTAACATAGCATCGTCATATTCAAAATCAATATGACCTTCAACATCTTGTATAAATAATTATGCTCCTCTCATTTCTTCCATTTCATATTCGAAACAAAATCCCAATGAACACCACAGTCATTTGTTACAATTATGTTCAACATCAAAACCTTATCTACTTTCCATAAATTAATTTATAAATAAAATAAATAAACACAAGCTCTTTTAAAACATGCCCAATTCCATTCCTTCAATCAAATTTAACAATTAAAGTGCAATGAAACCATACCACTAAAACCCTTGTGCCCATCTCTGATGGTGCAAATAAATATATGATGCATGATATTCATAAATCATACACAGTGGAAATTCAAGGCATAATCATCAACACTTCAAATTGCAATAATCTCGATCAGGAAAATTAAAACACACAGTACAACGACCATCATTTCAATTTATTCCACGTTGTAGGAAACATATCTGGAATAGCATAACACAAAGGAGTATTTTTGTGACTTATTTATCTAATTACTCCCAATCAAAACAATTAAAATGAATGTTGGAATTGTCAATCCAAATGTCATAGTATAAAAGAATGTAGCAGATATACATCAACTTGATCATTTCCGATTGCAGGCGTATGATAAACCGATCAACAAGCCAATAATAAAAACCATTGTTAATAATATGCAACAACTATAAAATTCAACCAGATAACTAGAAGAATATAAATGGCTCAATCTATCAAAATCGGGCTATGAATAATCAAGGGTTAAACCAATTTGGGATATCATAGGAAAATGGAATGGAAACCATACCAACAACAAGTGAGAACCCTTGAGACAATACGGTGGATATACATGCATTATAACCCTTAACTCATATGATAGGGTGACAATATGAACTTAGGCATAAGGGACTATAAACAAAGAAGCAGAGGTTCCTTTCTAGACACTAAACAATACCGAGAACATACATGGGCCTAACCCTCATGGTTTTCCCCAAAAGCGGAATAATGATAATAGAAATGAAGAGCCAAGGTAATAGCAACCAAACCTAAAGAAATCCTCTTGGCATAATAACCACCATAACCAACTTTGCAGAGACCAATAACATAAAATGGGCGAGGACGAGGTGGAAAGCGATATGCAGTGACCCAAGGTGATTTCAAAAATTACACAACAACCCATAAACCAAATACAAAGTGGGTATGGTTACCAGAAGCGTGAGCGATAGACAAAGAATTCCATGGAATCAAACCCTCCATAAAAGGCCATAGAACAGCAGGCCTTCATGAAGCTACCACTTAGAATAATTGATGAAATTGTGACTTCAACCATCAAGTTTCCGGGCTTAAGAAAAACACAGACTAATACATGACCAAACCAATATTTATTTCATAAACAAAGCGAGGTTCATGGATGGTGAAAAAACATACCTATAACCAAATGGCCTTAAAAAAAATGCGAGCTTGGTCGAGAAGTTCCTTCCCACCAACCTAAATATCAGAGCTTAACCACAACTAAAATCAATTGAACAATAGCCAAACTAGGGTGGCGACTAGTGGGGGAAGTATGGAGTGGCATAAGGTAAATGCGTCCTTCCTCCCTCTCATTCAATTACATAGTACACGCCAACCATACAATAATTAATCCATTCCATTAATCCAATGCATGAAAACTAACATTCATTACTTGTGTCGAATGTGCCACCTGATCCATACTAGCCATTAATCCAAAACCATACTACAACATATATCATATGTGCCCCATATAACTCAATAAAATCGTATAGCCACTAACATTTCTAGTTAGGACTAACATCAACTCTTTTAAATTTCAATTTCTCATGCCATATCATAGCATAGCATAGTTTCCTTTCTTATATTTATTCCATATTTCTTTTGTCTTTTGTTATGACTAACATGTGTTTTTTGCAAGTGAAACATGTAATGGAAATCATGGTGCCAATAGAATTGTAATAAAAGTTAACATAAGCCATCATGACATGGAATTTAAGTCTGAAACAATAGAACCAACACATAAAATGCATTATCTATCTTCCATTTGTTGCAAATAGAAATTACGTTATTTCATGTATCAATCATGTAGAACCCTGTAAGAGTGTCGAACAAAAACATAACTATCAAATAAGAACATGATCACAGATCTCCAATATGCAAGGGGGTCCCACCTACCTAATTATTATATATATCATTAGCTTATAAAAAATAGGCTTTAACTTAATGCTTTTATGGAAATCCTCGTTCTTGTTTTATGGAGTGTAAACTCAGCGACTCCATATGGAAATTTGTTTTCAATTTTTATCGTCAACAAACTCGCGACTCCATATGGAAATTTGTTTTCAACAGATTTAGAACTCAAAACACATGGTTTCGTAGACCAAGAAAAAAAGATCAAGAATATATAACCAGGAAGATTATGCAACAGGGGGAAGTGAGCGGATTTAATGGAAAAATGACAGGGAATTTGGGAATAACTCATGAAAAATGTTAAGTATGAGGGTTTTTATCCCTGTATGCATAATATTTCAACCAAAATCTGGTCTTTACTTCAAGGAGAAAAATTTATGAACTTGCTCTTTTAAATTCTCAAATGGATGAAGAAATGGAAAGAAGAAGCGGGAGATAACCAATTTCTTTATAAGACAACAGTGAAAGAAGATAACAAATTCAAGTGTGCTTTCAGGGGGAACATCGTAACAGTTGTGTAAAATTTATTTTTATTGACTAACAATCTCTTGCAGGAGTGTCACTGTGGCATAACTGATCCAACATCTTATTTTTGACCAAAATCAACTAAAGGATGAAAAAACAATAAAAATCATGACAAAATTAAGATTACAAAATTAAAAAAAGAAGAAATAAAATGTCATAAATGTAAAAGTAGTAGGAAACTTATCAAGAAGTAAGAAAAAATCAAACTATTGTAAAAGCAAAAATGAAAAAGAGTGAAAAAATGAAAGCAGAGCTAGACTACTAATATACAGAAAATCCAAACAACATTAAAAATTTTCAAGTTGGTTCCACGTCATGTTTCAAGTGAGAACCGTTAATGCTGTAAGAAAACAATCACTCCTGTAAATCTTTTAGAATGTAAGAGTTAGTACCCAGGACAAAAGTGATTTTGAAAGGACCCAAACATAACACTTGGAACTCCGAGGTAATTAATAGCCCTTTAGAGTATATGATTAGATCATCAAGGTAAACATGAATAATTTTACCGATCAAATCATCAAGAGTTATTTGTGTAGGTCTTTTAAAAATGGTACTTGCATCAGGTAAGCTAGAAAGCATATGTTCATAAGTCACGACACCCCAATTAGTAATAAAGGTGGTTTTATATTTATCTTCCCTTTCTACATTGATTTGATTGTAACCGAAAAAATTGTCAAGTAAGGACATCATCTGTGACCCTGCGACTTGCTGCAAAACATTTCCATATTAGGGAGAGGAAAGTGATCTTTTATACTAGCTTGATTTAACACGCGAAAATCAATGCCTAATCTGATCCGACTGGTTGTTTTCTGAACATGAACCAAATTGGAAACCCATTCAGAATACTTGATTAGAAAGATGATCCCAGCCTTCAAAAGATTTTCCAACTCCTTTCGAATAGTTTCTTTTAGTGTAGGGTTGATAGGCATTTTTTTTTTCCTAACTAGTTTTATGCCTTCATTGATGGGAATGGTATGTTATATAAGACCAGGATCAAAACCACAAAGATCCTCATAAGACGAAGAAAAAACATCTTGAAATTCACCAAGTAGCTCAAAAAACTTCATTTTCTCTTCATCAGAACATTGAGCACCTATTTTAACATTCTTTGGAGACTCAAGTTTCCTAATGTTCAGGGATATGGTTTCACCTACCTTCCTTTTCAAGTCCTCTTCTTTCCATTTCTCTTTATTTCCTACATCACTAGATGAAAACTAACTCTCTAGAGGAGTCAAGGATTTAGGAATATTGTTATATTCTATGGATATGATTTCCTTGGGCTTATAGGGTTCATTTTGAATGAAAGCACGGGTTCTCTCATCGCTAGGGAAGACCTGCCAAGATTCTATATTTTCAGGGATATGTGGATGATATAGAGATTGGAAAGTACAATCATGTCTATGTGGCAGAAGTTTTTGATTAGGAGAGGCTTCAAAAACAACTAATCGATCAACCATTGAGTTCAATTCACTCTTAACATGAGTGATGTTAAAAGATAATAGGTTCAATATAAGTTCCCAAACAATTTGGGTATATCATTTCATCAACTTGTTGCTAGGAGTGTATATCTTACGTACAAGGTTCACAACAAGCTCAGAATCTCCAAAACCTGAAAGGTGACAACAACCAATATTATAGGCGTTTTCAATGCTTAATAATAAAGATTTGAATTCAGTGACATTTTTTGTGCAAGCAAACTCCAACCTGTAAGAAAAATTGTGAATCTTCCCAACAAGAGAGTATAAGATTATGCCAGTTTCGTTACCTTCACTAGAGCATGAACCATCGAAGTGCATGTGCCACATACTATCATCTAAATCAATTTGTTCCAAGGGGATATTATCTTCCTCAACAAAGATGGAATACACCCCTAGGTCCTCTTTGATATAGTTCACATTAGGTTGTGAAACACTTTCTATGTAAGGTGAAATCATTCCCTCTCTAAGGACTATAATGTTTTTTCTCTTCCGAGGAATGGATAAGTGTGTCCCGTCGAGTGATAGGTATCCACCCGTCAAAGCATGCCAATCTCTTCCCAAGATGATTGAGTAATTTCTTACTAGAATGTCAATTACCTAAATGCTAAGGGTTTTCCTTATTTCAGGGTGTGTGCACAAAACTAATGTCACATATTTAATTTCACCTATGGTTGTTTGTTGTAGACTATTATAAGAGAGCATTCTCCTGGTGTTTTCATTTTTAGAAGACAAGACTAGTTCTTCCATAATAATCTTCGACATCACACTTGGGCCCAAACCGCCATCAATGAGGCAACAATGGGCGATCTTATCCATAATCTTTACAAAAATGTAAAAAGGGGGATTTTTTACAGAGTATCTAAAGTTATGTACACCTACTTTATTTACAAATGAATCCTCTTCATTCACCTCTTCAGAGAGGTTGGATGCAATGAAAGCCTTTCCTTCCATGAATTGTTTTAGATGCCTCTGTTGTTTAGGGATGACAACCATGTCCAAGATGGTGGCATTTTCTTTGATGTTGGCCAAATGATTCAAAATATTTTATTTGGAAGAGGGGAGAGGGGAAATTGTTCCTTGACTGTCATGAACCTTAGGAACCTAAACTGTAGTAGCTAGTGATGATGAGCGTGGGCTAGAAGAATTGCGGGGAGGATC
>SNQJ01S0124819.1:26556-49629 GCA_010110895.2 Picea sitchensis | reverse complement strand
TACATACCACCAGAAATGGCATGACATGTACTATCCATATAGAATATTATTATCTAAAAATATATCATAACTCATACTGTTACCCATCAAACAAACTTGGGTCCATTACCCAAACCTGGGGCCTCCAACTTCTCATGGCCTTAACTCTCTAACCGTGAGGAATTATGTGACGTTCCACATACCACTGGAAATGACATGAAAAGCACTATCCATATAGGATATTTTACCTGAAAAATTCACTTTCCTTCATCTCATTATTCCACAATTAATCATGGGTTCTCTTACTCCACAAAGCGTCTTCCAGTGAGGGGTTTCCCCATAAGGGGACCACTTTGGAGTTCATCCATATTTACTTCTTATCAAAAATGAAAAAACAATAATGAGTCATATTTACATCAAAAAATATTGGGTCCATTACGCAAACCTTTGTGCTACAGGTCTTTCTTCAAGGGTTGACATCAATGACAACCGACCTTAATCAACATGTTTTGCTCCTTGCATCAGACTTTACCTCTTAATATTGAATTCAATTTATTAATCTTCTCGTGCAAGGCTAGTTTTTCCTTTTGAACTTGGGATATCTTTTCATCCTTTGTGTGCACTTCCTGCTCCAATTTCTCCATATTTTCCTTTAATCCTTTGATCTCTCCTTCTTTCAGAATGGCTTGTGACATAACCTGAACAATGTCTTTAGTGGTTGATCCCATTCCTGTAGCAGGGGATAAAACCATGGCTCTAGTCACCAACTCTACTTTTTCTTGAGACCATTCCATCTTTTCCTTTTCCAGCAACAAAATCTTAGCCTTATAATCCAGTGTTTCTTTTTGAAATTTTTCTTTCTCCTGCTCTAAATCTATAAATTATGTTGTCTGTGGGTGTTCTGTAGCAAGAATCTTCAACTTTTTCTTCAAACTCTGAATTATTTTATCTTTTTCATCCAATAAAGACTTCATACCTTGAGATCCTTCAGACTCAAGCCTTTTAATTTGAGTCTGCCAAGCTTTGTTGGATGCTTTTTCTTGTCTTACTTGTACTTCTAATTTTGCAGCATAGAATGTCATCTTTGAATTTTTTAAATTTAAACTCAAATAATCATAATATAACAAATCATTGGCCTACTTATGGAATTGTACTTTGTCAGGGGCACTTATATTTTCATAATTAATTTAATCCGAGACACTTTATCCTCCTCTGCAACTGCAATATTAAAATTTTTCTTTTCAGTATCCCTCATAGTGAACAAAGAAGATTTGTGTTGAGAAAATTTTTCCACTTCAGGAAACAAATCCCTCATTTCACCCAAAGCCACATTTCTTTTTTCAGCATATTGTTTAGCTAGGTCTTCTCTGGACTGATAGGTTGTATTAGGTGCTTTATCAAAATAATATTTTTTACTATGAAAGGCTCTTGAGAATCCTTCACTTTCAAGTTGACTTATTTCCTCAATTTCTACAATACTAGTACCACTTTCCACAATGTTAAAATTCACTTGATCTCTAGGTCCTTCATCTTCCAAATCTACAATCTTCTTTGGCTGAACAATTTTCATCTTCTTTTTAGCAGTTTGTTCAACATCAATATCCATAGTCTCTGAAATTATTCTTTTGTTGTACACACTAGCTTTGGGAATTTTAATCACCAACTTTTGAGGATATTTCTCTGTTTGTACTTCCTGCAAAGGTGCTTCCACATCAATACACACTTTCAGATTAGCTAATTTGTCCAAGCCTTCAATGTAATCATGTTCATAAGGTGCTTTTTTATTCATCTGTCTTCTCTTGGATATGATCTGATGTGGATCATGTTTTCTTCCTTGTATTTCTGAAAAACCAAAATCTTTGAGTTTTACCTTAACCTGTGATAAACATGATCTAGACTTAACAACAAAAGGACCAATAACAAAGGGTGATTTAACGTTAGAGGCTTTGTGCAAATTGATGAATTTTTCTGTCTCGAAGATGATTCTTTGCCTGATGAAATCAAGAGAAAAAATCTTGGGAGTTAAGAAAACAGGTAACAAGTAAGGAGACTCATGAAAACCATATACCCAAATCACCATTGAATGCATAAAAAGTACCTAGTCTCCTATTATGTTTTCTAGATTTGGTTTCAAGTGAATTTTCATGTCCTCCAAAACTCTAGATAAACTTGCATTAAAAATCAGAGAATAGATTATTGACATGACCTTGTTGATGAATATGAGCAAATTGATTCTTTTACATTCAATAGATGCAAAAGTTTTTTCAAGGATTTCTCCATGATTACTTTCTAAGAAAACCTTTAACATATATGTATAATATCTGAAATGTCTCAAAGAGTGTAAATTCACTAGTTGCTTGTGAATGGTGTGAGCTAGGAATTTATCAAAATTAATTCAGACTGAATTACCAGAATCTGACTTGAAAAAAATAAAAAGAAAACCAAGCATGAATTCAACAACATATTTATCACTATATAGACCTAGGACCTGACTCAACAGGGAACAGACCCACTAAAATTCAATGACCATCATGTTGATACTCATTGGTAAGGAAAAACTCTCTGACATTTGTTCAGGTTTAATGATTTGTTGTAGAAATTGACTTGTGATCTCTGGCTGACATTCTCTGTAAACCCTAATAATATTTTCTCCATTGAATGACTCAAAATTTATGGAAAATGCTTCTAGTATATTGAGTGACTTTCAAACTAACATACTATCTATTCTACATGGGACTAGAGACCACTGTTTATTGGCGATTTCCCTTTCTGAATGGGAATATTGCTCAGTGCACCAACCTACGAATTTAGGAAACAAGAAATAAATCTCGACAACATATGGGATAATGGAGGCTTGGAATTCTTCTAAAAATGGAATATTCTTTCTCTTTATATCATCCAAGTTTCTTCGAGACACAAAAATGGGGTAAATAGTGATATAGGGATCAATTACATCTGCATCTTTGTCAATCAGGGCGTCCTCATTACCTTCGGGGTGTTTCTCTACTACTGACAATATTATGGCATCCATGGAAATGGGATAAATACTTGGAAGTGAACTGTAATGGTGAAAATTTGGTATGAAACAAAAAATGGTGGTCGTGACAGTGTTCCAATGGTTCGCGTGTTTGAAAATAATAAATAATGAAAATGTCACATTGACACTTTATATTTTTCAATTTGTGGAGATGTGGATTGGTGGTTTTGGAAAAACCTGCTTGTCATTCCACAATCAACCTGATGCTGACACATACTCCTCAATGGAAAATATGATTTGGATTGCGGGACCACCCTTTAGAATTATCCCCCACGCAACTTCAAATTCTGCAATGCTTCATGGCCATCGATTTTGATGGATCATGATCAATGTTATTTTGGGCCCGATCTAATTTATTTCTTCACCAAATTTAACTTCTTTGTGCATTTTTTATCCTTCTTGTCAATATATCTATTTTTTTTTAAATAGATATATTCCATCACTCTTGCGACCATGCAGATCATCGATAGTATGAATAGTTCATCATAACTATCGACCATTATTCTCTCTTGCGACAACATGTTCATCGCGGAAACTAGGATAAGTCGGTCGTCTCTCTCGACGATCATCCTAGTTTGTATGTCATGTGACGATCATCCTCGATCATCTCTCTTGTGATGATCATCTTCGGTTGTCATTCTTGTGACAATGATTGTTCGACGTCTCTCTTGCGACGATCATTCTCGATTCTTGTTAGTGTGCGATTGTCCTAGGTTTTCATTCTTGCGATGATCATCTTCGGTTGTCATTCTTGCGACGATGACCGTTGGGCATCTCTCTTGTGATGACCTACATAGGTTGTCTCTCTTGCGATGACCTACGTAGGTCGTCGCTCTTGCGACGTTATCCTAGTTTCATCACACTTTCGATGGCACGTGAAGCGATGTTTGAGGGGCCCAAGATTTGTCACAATCTCCATGAAATAAAGTCGCAAGAGCATCAAAATGACTGTCACAAAATGACCCAAATTTACTAGTGGAAGACATCATTACTGGTTTTTTTCTTCAGAAAAATGACCAAGGCCAAGAGCAGCCCATTGTTTACATGAGTAGGGCCTTGCAAAATGTATAATTAAAATACCCCATGGTTGAAAAACAGACATATGCTTTCGTAAAGTCCCTAAAACATTTCAGAGTCTTCATTGGATACTCCAAAGTAATTGGTTATGTTCCTAATTGAACAGTTAAATATGTATTATCTCAATCAGAAGGATTGGGTACAAGGGGAAGATGGATTGCTAAAATTCAATAATATGACTTAGAAATCAAGACTACAAAATTAATCAAGAGGCAAGGTCTAGCTAAAATGTTGACTGAAGGGAATGGAAGGGCTTTGGGTATGATTTGTCAAAATAATGATCCAGAATATTCCCCAAATATATTAAGGCTTGAACAAGTTGAATGCTATGCAGATATAATTTTATATCTTAAAAACCTCACATGCCTAGGCCATCTTGTGGAACATAAGAAAATATCCTTGAGGTTAAAATCATCCAAGTATTTCATCACTAAATATGGACTAGGGTGGAGAAATCCTGATGGAATAATCCTTAGATGTGTTGATGAAATTGAAGCCAAGAAACTTGTGGATAACTATCATGTTGGATTTTGTGGTGGCCACTATGCAGCTAAAACAACAACTCATAAAATCGTTAGAGCAGGGTATTATTGGCCCACCATTTTCTCAGATGTCCATCAACTTGTAAGAAAATGTGAGCCTTGTCATATTTTTACTGGGAAGCAAAATTTAGCTTCCCTACCTTTACAACCAGTAGTGGTTGAAGCAATTTTTCAACAGTGGGGTTTGGACTTCATAGAAAAATTTAAGGATAATTAAAGTAATGGCTATTCATGGTGTTGGATCATGTTGTCATTGATGTCAAATGATTGATTTCAAGGGATTGATTGATGCCAAAGAATTTATTGATTTATTGATGCCAAAGGATTGATTGATTGATTGATTGATTTCAAAGGAACAATGTCTTGTCATAACATATGGATGTAATATGTTTTGTCCTTGATGGGAATGGATTGATGAAAAGTGGAATCATATTCATATGATGTCTTGCATAGATGAAGATGGATCAATGAGTTGTCATTGATATATGATACATATATGAAGATGGATCAAAGCGTTGTAATTGATATATGATGAAGATGGATTGATGTGGCTCCATTGATATATGATGCATAGTTGAATTGATGTAAAGATGACACATTATTTTCTTGATAAGGAGTACAAATGGATGAACTCCAAAGTGGTCCCCTTATGGTGAAATCCCTCATGGGAATATGTTTTGTGGATGAGTTATATTATAAGTATGGTTAGGGAACCCATACTTAATTGTGGAATAATGAGATGAAGATCAATGAATTTGTCAGTGAAACTATCCTAGATGGATAGTGCTTTTCATGCCATTTCCAGTGGCATGTGAAACGTCACATAACTTCTCACAGTTTGAGATTTATGGCCTTACGAAGTTGGAGGACCCACATATGTTGGCTTGAAGCCCCAAAAGGTCAAACAAGTCAAAGTGCTTGCACAGAAAGAGGATTATTTAAATATTAAAGTGAAGTGAAAAAATCAAAGAGGGTTATTTAAATTATAAAGTGAAGTGACAAAGTCAAGGAAGATTATTTAAATAATAAAGTAAATGGAGAAATTTGTAATTATGGAAAGTGGTTAACCCTAAAATGAGGAAAGTGGGTTAAGTGGTCAAGTGGATATTGGATACATGGACAAGTGGCAAATTGGGCAAAGTTTGACAAAGTGACTATGTGGATAAAGTGGCTATGTGGACAAAATAACCTAGAAGATGCTTCTAAGGAAGCTACTTGGAGAGTATAAATAAGATGCAAGGATCTCTTTTGAAAGAAAACTCTTGATCATATCTTGAAGATCTATTCTGAGATAGAGAGTGGCTGGAGAATCTCATGGACACATCAATTTTTTTCTAAGTCTAAGATCTTGATGACAAAAGTTTCGGAAGTTCAGAAACCCTAGTTTCTGAAGGAGTACACGAGCAGTAGGGGACCAGAGAGCGTACATACACGGGCTATAGTGAGGCAGGACATGTACACACGCGGGCCAAAGGAACGCAGAGCGCATACAGTTGGATGAATTCATGGAGACTTGAGTGTGAGTTGATGCCAGGATCTTAAATTTTGAAGCACGTTCCAGATCTTCATTCTATGGGCTCAGATCTGCCATAGAAACTCTGGTATGGTTACATAGTTGTCTTTATGGATACTCTTGCATATTGTATGGTGAATGCTTGAATAATTATTGTTATGGATATTATGATTTGGTTTGTGTTGGTTGATGGAGTGAGCAACATTCTTATGTTTTAGTACTGATATGATTGTCATAGTATACTTGTTTCTTATACATGATTAAGTAGCATTCATATTGTATGATTGAGGAGCATGAGGAAGTTGTGGGAGATCATGGATGTGTTGTGATTGGTTTTGGTTCAGATCATATAGTGAATGACATAAGTGGATGTGACTGAGGTCTATAGAGGATTTGAGTTTTCATGGAGAGAAAACCCTAGTTGTTCAGAAGCCACACATAGGTTGTAGTATAGATAGTCTGCGTACATATGCGAGCTGTACTACTGGTAGGGTGCATACATATGCGTGTTGCACTACTGACAGCCTGCATACATGTTGACAGATTGGTATCTGTTGAGGATTGATTCCCCTTCTTAGTTGGTGTTGAGATTTGTAAGATGAGTCTTGCATTATATAGTTGTTTCTCTTGTGGAGTTGTAACTCTATTCAGTTGTTGTTGATAACCCAAAGATTGTAGTTTGTAATAAAAATAAAATTGTACATACATCTTGTGTTCTTTGTGTTCCTTGTGGTGATGACTTGTTGATGATATATGTTGTTGATGTATGTTCACATTTAACTAGTTATAAATGAAAACAATAAGTAATGATTAAATGGTAATTCCTAACTAAGGAGTTTTGTGAAGGGAAGTTTGAAAAAGAGCCCCACACTCATTCACCCCCCACTCTAAGTGTGTTTGGTGTGTCCAACAATTGCTATCAGATTCAACCTTCACTATAAGCCTTAACAAGATTGGAGGAGATCCATGGACACATAAATCGATGATGAAGTTCCAATCCTTAATGAGGAAAATTATTCTACATGGAGAATAGAAGTGAAAGTGTACTTGAAGGAAATAGGAGCAGGTATTTGGAAGGCATCTATTGGTGGATCATTTCCTTTGAAGAACAAGTCAAAGTTTGCAGCTCAAAGGCAAGAAAAGAAGAATGATGCATTGTCTCTCAAGACCATTCTTAGCGGACTCTCAAGTTCTATCAAAGAGAGCATCGGAAAATGCACTACAACCAAGGATCTATGGCTAAAGCTAGAGGAGACATACCAAAGCAAGAAGGAAGACACTAAATACAACTCCATCAAGGGAAATGAAGGTAAAGAATCTCCAAAATCATCTATTTGCAATGATTCTAAGTGTGATGATGTTGGAAAAAAGGAATATCTTGAAGACAATTCCATCAAGATCAATGAAGGTAAAGAATCTCCAAAAACATCCGATTGCAATATTTTAAAATGTGATGATGTTGAATATTTCTCTACAAGTGAAGAAGAAAATCTAGAGATAGTTTGTGTAGATTCAAATGATAGTTATCCCATGGAAGAAATAGAAGAAGAACTATCAGGACTTAAAAGGAAAGTTGAATGGGGTCTATTTGAATACAACTATGACCATTTTTACATAGAATATAGCTATCTTTTTGATAACACTAAAAAGTTTCTTAGAAATAATCAGAGGCATATTTTGAAGTTAAAGGAAATGCTCAAGGAACAAAAAGAAATTAAGAAAACTCAATTAGAAGAAAAAGAAGATGAGATCAAAAGACTAAAGAATGAAATAAAAGAGAATAATAAGGTAGATGATGAGTTTAGAAAAAGTCTTAAAGTTAATGTCCATATCAAGACCCAAATTGAAGAAGCCAAAAGGATAGAGGAACTATTAAAGAATCAAGTAAATGAAAAGGAAGAGTCATGTCAAAAGTTGGAAGCTGAAGTTGTTGATCTTGGAAAGAAAGTAGAGAACTCAAACAAATTCTTGAATAACTCAACAATCTTGAATGAGATATTGGATAGTCAAATATCACCAAATTATAAATCAGGTCTTGGATACAAGAAAAAAGCTACGCATGTTGAAGCAAGCACCTCAAAGAATCATGAGGTAAGTCCCTCACTCTCAAAGGATGTAAATAATGTTGCAAGTCAACCATCTACACAAGACAAGGAAATTTTCAAAGGAACAAAGCAAGGAAGACATCAAGAAGCCATATTTACACCTCAAAGAAGAGAGACACATTCAAGATGGACTCCAAAGCAAAGGTATGAAAATGTTTTTCATGGTCACTATTACTCATGTAATGAATATGGTCACAAAAACTTGGAATGCAGATTGTATGCAAGGAGAGATAATGAAAGATTTCATAACACCTTAAGTTGTTGGAGATGTAATAAAGTAGGACACATTGTTGTTCATTGTCACATCATGAGATGCTACAACTGTAGTGGATTTGGTCACAAATCCCAGGATTGCTGGAACACAAGAAGAAAGTCCATGATGAGGAATGCATATAGCATGACTAGAAGAAGGTATGAAGCTAGGAAGGAAGATATTTTTGAAAATGTGGAAGCTCAGAGCTCAATTTCTGAGAAGAAGGGACACTTTTAGAAGTGGGTAAAGAAGACTGAACAACTAGAACATAACAACATCCTTAAGGGAAGCTCAAGTTTGTCATCTTCAAAAGAATACATGGGTTACACTGGTAACAATCACGTACATACGCGAGCTTACCTATGAATAGGTTGTGTAAATACGATAGATGTCTGTGCAGTAGGTCACATATCTGTGGTAAAGCCTTGGGAAACAGGCTATGCACATGAGTTTCAACATGGTATAAAGGTATAACCCTGTGTTGCAGTGTCTAACATGGTTTGTTGCAGGGTCTGACATTGTTTGCTCTAGGTTTTCATGATTACATGTTGGCATTCATAATTGGTGTATGTATGGTAGTGACATATGGTTGAGTGTTCAAAGACTATCTTGGATGCATGGTACTAACCCTAGAGTGTGGATTGATACATTTTTCTTTTGAAGAACAATGTTGGTTGTGACAGTGAAGTTATGGCACTTTGGTTATGAGATTTATCATGATAATGCTAGATAGAGATGTCATTGATCTATTGAGGAACAATTCTAGTACATATTGGATGCTTAGTATTTGCTGTAGTGAATGGAGATTGAGGATGATCTGTTGGGGTACATGGCTGGTACATATTTGAGTTTCATTGATATATCTTATGATGTATTATTGGAAGCATATTTGTTGGATATATTGGTGCATGAATTTGGGATATGGATGGACTACATATTGGGACATGTAGTTGGTGAGTAGATGAGGTGGTCATGTTGTACATCATTGATGAGTCATTGTTTGATCTATAGTTGATTTATGATTGGTACACTCTTGGTACATTGTTAGAAGTACCTACTATCAGTATGAT
This sequence comes from Picea sitchensis, assembly GCA_010110895.2. Classification (NCBI taxonomy): domain Eukaryota; kingdom Viridiplantae; phylum Streptophyta; class Pinopsida; order Pinales; family Pinaceae; genus Picea; species Picea sitchensis. The sequence continues at coordinate 40,053 of SNQJ01S0124819.1, read as the reverse complement.
TGGCACATGGTTTATGATTGATATGGCATACATATATGATCATCTTGTTGAGGTTTTGTGCATTGTTGATGCACTTGCTTGGCACAAGTGGTATACATGTTTAGTGCATGTTGATACAATCATAGATGATATATGTTTATGGATGATATTACTTGGCCAAAGTACACCATTGGTATTACTTGTTTAGCGTATACTTTGGTACATGATATATGGGAGACAGTTGATTGATTGAGGTACATGGTTGTGGCACTTGGTTCATGGTGGAGGCATATCATGAGTGATATGATACTTGTTTGTGGCAGATGTTTGGCATGCTTGTAGAAATATATGGTTGATACACTCCATTGATTATATCTTATGTCATATTATATGGTATTGATGTACACGGTTGATGTACATGGGTGTTGTGCATGGTTGGCACACAATTTGGTACATGATGTACTTGGTTGATGTTTTCTCTATTTCATTGTTGACATATCTTTTGCTTCATGATGTATGGTATGGCACGCATTGATGCATGGGCAGGTCTGAGGATCATCATAGAAAGAGTTTTTGATCTATGTTCCAGTTGAGCAGTAGCATTTGCAACAGAATCATATTACAGTGGTAGAATATTGTTCATATTACATAAAATATAGGAGGATACATACCCATAGGGGGATTCATTTGTCTTCCCATGATTCTAGGAAGAGAGATTTATCATATGCAGAGGAAAGATGCATGGTTCCAAGGGGAGCGTTGGCCACAAATATGTAGGCATGGTTCCAGGGGAAGAATGAGCTATATATCTTCAGCATTACATCAGAGTGATATCCCTTGTTCAAAAGGGGGAGATATTATTGAGAGGAATAACAAAGGCATTTAGGCAGGGGGTGAAACCCGAAGGAGAGTTCAGGCAGGGGGAGCAACCCCAAGGAAAGAACTACCATTTTCCATTGATGTCAAAGGGGGAGAGACAATCACATTGATGTGATTGAGATGACTATTGATGTAGAGCAATGCCTTGTCTACATGTTTCCATCAATGAATAGTGTTGACATTGATGTTGGTATTGCCATCAATGCCAAAGGGGGAGATTATTGGATCATGTTGTCATTGATGTCAAATGATTGATTTCAAGGGATTGATTTATGCCAAAGGATTGATTGATTTATTGATGCCAAAGGATTGATTGATTCATTGATGTCAAAGGAAAAATGTCTTGTCATAACATACTGATGTAATATGTTTTTTCCTTGATGGAAATGGATTGATGACAAGTGGAATCATAGTCATATGATTGATTGCATAGAAGAAGATGGATCATTGAGTTGTCATTGATATATGATACACATATGAAGATGGATCAATGAGTTTTCATTGATATATGATGAAGATGGATCGAAGTGGCTCCATTGATATATGATGCATAGTTGGATTGATATAAAGATGACTCATTATTGTCTTGATAAGGAGTACTAATGGATGAACTCCAAAGTGGTCCCCTTATGGTGAAAGCCCTCATGGGAAGACGCTTTGTGGATGAGTTATCCTAGAAGTATGGTTAGGAAACGCATACTTAATTGTGGAATAATTAGATTAAGATCAGTGAATTTGTCAGTGAAACTATCCTAGATGGATAGTGCTTGTCATGCCATTTCCAGTGGTATGTGGAATGTCACATAACTCCTCATGGTTTGAGAGTTATGGCCTTACAAAGTTGGAGGACCCTAATATGTTGGCTTGAAGCCCCAAAAGGTCAAAGAAGTCAAAGTGCTTGCAAATGAAGATGATTATTTAAATATTAAAGTGAAGTGACAAAATCAAAGAGGATTATTTAAATTATAAATTGAAGTGACAAAATCAAGGAAGATTATTTAATTAATAAAGTAAATGGAGAAATTTTTAACTATGGAAAGTGGTTCACCCTAAAATGAGGAAAGTGGGTTATGTGGTAAAGTGACTATTGGATACAAGGACAAGTGGAAAATTGGAAAAAGTTGGACAAAGTGACTAGGTGGACAAAGTGGCTATGTGGACAAAGTGACCTAGAAGATGCTTCTAAGGAAGCTAATTGGAGAGTCTAAATAAGAGGCAAGGATCTCTTGTGAAAGACAACTCTTGAGCATATCTTAAAGATCTATTATGAGAGAGAGAGTGGCTAGAGGATATCATGGACGCATCAAAGTTTCTGTAACTCTGAGATCTTGACGACAAAATTTTCGGAAGTTCAGAAACCCTAGTTTCTGAAGGAGTACGTGAATAGAAGTGGACTAGAGCGCGTACATACGTGGGCTATAGTGAGGCAGGACACATACACACACGGGCCAAAGGAAGGTAGATTGACACATTATTTTGGTCATCTTAAGTAATCCATTGACAACATGTGTTCCTATTCCCAAAAAGAGCCTTTCTCCATGAGGAAAGTGACTGGATTCCTTTTCCAAAAAACCCTATTAAGGAAGGTCGACACAAGATGCATCATAAGAAGGGTGCGATGATGCTTGGTTGTCACACTCTGCCCTAAAACTGGTTTGTGATGTCTCCACAGGCTTCTCTACAATTAGGGTGCGACGATGCCAAAAGGCTAAGAAAAGTTTGACCTTCACGAAACTTCTAGAAGGGGATCTTCTATAAGGTGAGGTGGCATCTGTATGGTTGGGATCCTACTCGCTTCTCTGATTTGGTGGGATCATCCTAATCTCTTTAACCATATCTATTTCCCCTATATAAAGAGGGATTTCTCATGGAAAAGGCTAAGGTTGATTCAAGCAATATTATTATTGAATAGGCTAAGAATTGGATGAGAAATTCTACTTCAGTTCATGCTTGAGAGCTCCATGTTAGTTCACCAAGTCATTGTGGATCTTCCTCATTCAAGTTTGGAGCAAGTGTGTGTGTTGGAGCAAAGGGTCATCAGAAGGGGACCTTGTAACATCAAGGAATTGGTTGTAATCTCCACTTTTATTATTATATAATACAGTGATATGTTTCTTTCCCATAAAACTCATCTCGTTTTATTGTATGATTCCTTGATCACATACATAGGTTCTCTTAGAGTATGCTATATTTCTTTCACTTTGGTTGTCTTGCGTTCTCTTGTAGATCCCATATCACAGGAGCACTGGAGTGGAGCTAGGACAACGATGACAAGAGGAAGCAATATTTAAATGATATGTCACCCATCTTTCGTTTGATAGTAAACTCAATGATTAGAGCTTAGGGAAAGCATCATGTCCTGTTCTATTTTGTTCTAGATCTAGGTGATCTAGGGAAATCTGTTTATGTCTGCATTTACCAATAAGTCCCATAAAAGAATTGGCGACCATACTAGGGATATGACCTCCTTTTGATTTTTTTCTTCCCATTTGCCTTTAGCTTGCCTTCTTCTGATAATTTTCATTCTCTGAGTTTGTGGGTGATCCATCTAGACTCCCTGGGTTTAGAAGTTCTCTTGGGTTTTTTGTCTTTCTCCCAATTTTTCCAAATTTACAGATATCGTCGCACTATACCTTACTGATAACCTATGATGACCCTGAGATGTCGCCCCCTTTCTTAGCCAATCCAGTGCGACGTCATCACACTCTTCTTTTCCAGTGGCCTGCGATGACCCTTTCTCATCGCACTGTGTCTTATGCCCAGCCTTCAACGACTCCTGTAGGTTTTGATGGAGTGAGTCAATTTGCCTTTTACCACCCAGATTTGTATTGGAAGCCTGGGGTGAACTTCCTATGCCCATGATTAATTGATTCTTGAGTTTGGATCTTGCTTGTAGTTGGTTTTCAGTGATTGAAAGTCTTTCTTTGCTTTTTGCAAGTTTTTTTCTCATACTCATTGTCACAAAGATATGATCTTAGATCTTCATCTGAGTGCTTGTTTGACAAAGGGTCTTTGGTTTGTCTTGAGTTTTGGATTCTTTTTGTTTGTCATATTGTTTTCTAATTAAGAAGCGTTTCTTGCATGCTTATGTCAATAGTTTTTCTTGTATTTTTTGTTTTGTTTACATTATGAATTTGATTTGAGAACAGTGTTGAGAGTGTTTTGATTTTCTTGGATTGCATTTTCCTTTCGTTATCACATCTCTAATTTTTTCTTGGAAAGGAAGAATCAAATTCATTTATTCTTTTAGCAATCTCTTATAATAAAATTTTCACATTCGAAATATAAGAAGAAAATGGAAAATTTGCAGTTCATGATTATTTTGAAGTGTGTTCATTTAGAATTAAGGAATTGCAATTAGTAGCTTGATGTAATTTGAAAGAAAAATACCTTCTCCCTGCTGTAACTAGAGTTCATTGAATTGAAAAATTGCACATTCATCTCTTTTTGCATTTTATTGGGTCAAGATCATAGCATCAACAGTTTCTCTTCCATCTTCTTTTTGAGTAAGTAACAACCTCTAAAATACATCGTAAATCTAAAATTTAATTAGTAACTTTTATTTTCTAGGGATATTTTACACCAAAATTAGCTAGGATAACGCTTTGGAATAGGTTGTGAGGTACACTCTCCAAAGCATCAAAACACACAATAGTATCTTGTGATAGGGAGAGTTCAAATCCAATTTCTACATTTTGTCCTAGGAAGCCCTTCTCATACAAGGGTCAAACCTAAGGTCGCATTAAGACTTGCAAAGTTACTCACTCTGCTTTGTTGGTCTTGGATCACTTGAAGGTATACCCAAAATGATGAGTGGAAGCCTTTAAAGTTGATTTTAGGCTAGATACACTGCCTTTGCACCTGGATCGGACTGTCGATTGTTTCCCCAGGCATCATTGTTGTAGTTGGTAACCTTAGTAGCCTATATCTTTAGGGTCTTTACACAAGGTGATTGTGGAGGGGAAAGTCTTCATGGTACCTGGAATCGACATTGGCTAGACTCACTCGGGCTCCTTGGAGGGTATACCCACGATTATGTGTGGGAGCTTGCACCAGGGTGTAAGTCCATTAAGCAGGTTGTCAATGTAAATTTTCTACCCGCTTATCCTAGCCCCTTCTTATCTTGATTTCTCGATGTTGGATTTCATCACCATCTAGTGACCTCGAAATAAGAAGGTTTGTTTGGTTGGTTTGATTCTTAGATTTTATTAGTGAGTGATGTTTGTCTTCTCTAGTTGGCCATATATTTTTTCCGTTCTTTACTCGGCTCAACCAACATCGGATTTCTTCGTTCACGTAGGATGCAAGGGATGCCCTTGGAAGATCCGGAAGGCTACCAACCTTTGCTTCCCAATTCACCAGAAGTCTTTAGAAGGAGTAGTCAACCATGAAGTTGCTTCGAAAGTTGGAAGCACACACTCTTTGGAAGGATTTCGTATTGTTTCAGACTCCTTAGATGATTTTTGTCTTCCTGTCAATCTGACATTGAGTGTTTGACGAAACACACGCATACACTGGGTGAATTCATCTGAAGAAATTTTTCTTGTTGATGAAACTGAAGTACCTACTGGACCTAACACATGATCTGGAGTAGAGGATCCACTTTTTCAAAATGAATCATTTAGGACCCCGACTCACACTGTTGGACCTTCTAGTTTTGGTTCTATCCCTTTGACAATACGTGATATGTACGATAACCTAGGAGCGAGTCCCGATCGACCTATGGCATCACAAGTGCTCGAAACATCCGTCACCTACACGGTACCTTTGGACCATTTCGCTGGTATTACCAGTAGTGTCACCATCATTTCAGATCAAATATTGATTGGTTCTCACTCGATCCCTACTCTTTAGATGGATCATTCTACTATGGTCCCGCAAGATACCACGATTCCTACCAGAAGTGTGGTTATCTCCCAAGCTCTGATTGGGACACCACTTCCATCTAGACCAAATCCATCACTTCCCCCTAGGTATAGAGCTCTCAATTCTTCTGTTGCTATCCCTACCCAGGTTCCATCTGGATGTTTTGTTCCTCCTGGGTATAATGTTGTTGTTGGCTTTGTTCTTATAGCTTCCTAGGTTCTCTCTTGAGGGATTTATGTTCCTCCTCCACCTTTGCTTGGAGGATCTAGCCCTAGTGGCTCCAATCCAGTTGGAGGCACCAGTCATTCATTCACTTCTAGTTACCAGATTCCTGTTGGAGGTCAACCTCAAACTGGGAGGAAACCTCAATTTGGGGGTCAAACTCAAATTGGGGCACAACCTCAACTTTGGGGGAAACCTCAGATTGGAGTCCATAACCCACTGTATGGACATAACGTACCTCGATCACAATCCCAACTTTGGAACCTTCTTTCCCAAGGAAATCCCCAATAGTCCTGGGGACAACATCCTCAAGTTAATTCTTTTGTACCCGCTAACTTTGGCCAACCGTATCCAGGTTCCTTGAATCCCACATGGGGTCAGGGAATTCAATCTAGTGCCCCTTACCAAGGGAACCCCTCTACCCAACCTAACCTTGCGAGCTATATGTCCCAAAACCCACCACAACCGAGTCTATCGGGATTGTCTAATTATTTTCAGACTACTTACGGTCCTACTGGTATACCTACAGGGATTCCTCCTCAAAACTACCAGTTTCCACAAGTGAACTGATAGATTCCTTTCCTGGCCACTTTGGATTTACCTAATATTTCTAGGATTCTGAATAATACTATCTTACACTCTCCTCATTGGCCTATCATATTGACCAAGTTACCATCTGTCATTCCTATATTTGACGTTCGAGCAAGAGAAGATCCTAATAATCATGTTATGACTTTTCATCTGTGGTGTTCATCCAATTCCTTGATGGATGAATCCATCAGACTGCGGATTTTCCAACGAACTCTCACAGATTTGGAAGCAAAATGGTACATCAAGTTACCTCAAGGTTTCTTCAATAACTTTAACACCCTAGCCATGGCCTTTCTGACACATTACTAGTTACCAATTCAATACGATACGGGAACCAAAATTTTGAGTTCTTTTAAGCAATCCTCATCCACTCATAATTCTGATCACATCCATGAGTGGAGGAGGAGAAGACATTTAATCAAAGTTCCTCTCCCTGATAAACTATTAGCTGGGTCATTTACCAAATCACTCATTGGACCTATTGCTCGTGATGTCACCATGGGTGGTGTTTTCACTAAAGAGCAGGTGATTAGTCATGCTCAGTATCTTGATCTCATTTATTCACAAATGGGAACACTTTATGTTTTGATCCCTAATGCTCCTTGTCCTTCCACAAACCCTACCCCAAAACCTCCAACGGCTTCTCATGCTGCTGATGGTGTGATTGAAACTTTTCATGATGAGACCCAGTCTTCACCCGCAAGTCACACCAATCCCAAATCTAATAATTCCAACACACAAAATACTCCTACTCCTACTCCTTCCACCGGTAAGACTATTGAAGTTAACTCTGTTCAATCCACGCCTGTCGGGAGAAATCCAAAACAAAAAGAAAGGAAAGGGTAAGAATAAGGAGGACAAGAATAATAATCCACAATGTGATAAAGCCAAAACACAATCCATTGAGGAGAAAGAAAAACGTAAGCCTCATTACCCCTGCCTTATCTATGGTGATGACCATAACACGAAATATTGTCCAAGACATGCCAAAGTTACTAAGTTCCTCCAAGGAATAGGAAAACCTTATCCACCTGTCATTTTGTCACAACTTTTCCCTTCTCAATACCAAGCCCAACTGGTCATTCATGACCAAGATACCCCTTCTACTTCATCCTATGTCCTTATGTGTACTGGTGAATCTGAAAATAATGAAGTTGTAGTCACAACTCAAGCCAAGGATTACTCTCCGTTAAATGAGAAAGTTGATGATATACCACCTTTGTTGGTTCAACCTTCTCCCCCAACTTCACCTCCCAATGGTCCTCTTCATCTCGAATGACTGGGTCTCGATACAGTCCTTCGCCCTCCTCCCAAGGCCGTTGTTCAAAATTCTGTGTTTAACCCTCATGCCCATGATGCACAAAACTACAACATTGTAGAAGATCTTGCGCAAGCACCCTCTGTGATGTCATCTCTCGAAGTCCTTCAAAGTTTCCCAACTCAACGAAAGGCATTGTTAAAGGCCATCGATGAAATTGATCCCACAGATACTAATCTCATAATCTTTGACTTGGAAGATCACATTCCAAGCATTCCTCCTCAATTAGCATTCCAGATACAAATTGTTGTTGAAAACAAGAACATTTGTAGTGTTGGAGAAATTTATATTTTCGACACACTAGTTCAGTGGGAGTAACACTAGTTCATTGGGAGTTAACTAACTAGTTCTATTTTAGACTTTCTAATCTTAGACCATCACTATTATGCATGCATTCCTAATTATAGGATGTCATTGCCTATATGAGTGAAGATTACTCACTCATTGATTAGATCATAATATACATTGATTCTCATTCTTCATTGTGTATCTCTCTTCCTTTTCTTGATAAGCTTTGTTTGTGTATGCTTTAGATAGATCTCATGTGTAGGTTTCCATGAAAAAATGACATGGTATCAGAGCTATGATGCTTGGAGCAAGCCAGACAAGCCAAAGAATAAGGAAAATCAGATTTTTGGCAAGCTAAATCTGTGGTCATACCTTTCAGCAGTTATTCCTCCCAAAATATTATGTTTTTGAGGAAATGTCCCTTTGAGAAAGTAAATCGACCCATTTTGGAAGTGGGTTTTCAACCGTTTGGTGAGATTCTTCACCGTTTCCTCAAAAAGTAAGCCACAAGATAGCCTCCTGAAACTGATACGAATCTGTGGTCGTAACTTTTAGCAGTGATTGCTCCCAAAATATTAAGTTTTTGAGGAAACGACCTGCGTGAGGTAGAGTTAAATACCTTAGACCCTAAATGTTTTGATAATATACAAGATTTATTTACTAAATTTAAATCTTTGATTTTGAGCTTGGGTGAATGTGGCACTGACAAGTCTACACAAGAGAAACAACTTATTCTAACAATATTGGCCAAGCTAGGACCAAAATACATTGTATATGTCTCCAATTTCCATTATGGAAGATGTCTTTTTGGAACAAATTGGAAAATGGCTATGTTGGCTCGGTTCATAAGGTCTCTTACATAAAGACAAAACTCATACAGATGAGCCTCATGAAATATCCCAAAGCACATGCACTGACCATGCATAATGGAAAAGGGTTATCCAAACAGAACAAGAAGGAGGGATATTCCAAACCCTTTAATGATTCTTCAGGTTCCAAAGACTCTTCAGATTCCAAGAAGAAGAAGAAGGGAAAGTAGTGCACTTACTGCAATAAACTAAGTCATGAAGAATCTGCATGCATGAAGAAACATATCGATCTTATGGCAAATGCACTTCAGCAGAACAACCATGGAAAATTCATTCCAGAGGGATTCAAGAAGAAAAAGGAAGAAGATCCTTCTCCCAAGAAAGGTAATCATCATGCTCTAGTTGCAATTAATTCCTCATCTGATTCATGGATTATATATTCTGGTGCATCTAATCATATGGTAGCGAAAGATGAAGTTTTATCTTCCTTGAGTCCATGCTCAAGACCCCCTATTCTCATGGGGGATGATACTCCAGTAGCAGTAGCAGGAGAAGGGAGAGTGGAAATCCATAATGGTAGTTTTGAGAATGTTTTACATGTTCCAAAGATTTCTATGAATCTACTCTCAGTTTATCAGATCACCTAGAAAGGTAAAAAGGTTGAATTTACATCAGATTCAATTTCAATAATTGACATGCATGAAAATTCCATCATTGCAATTAGTGAGGTGGATCACAAGTCAAGGTTGTATAAATTCAATAAGTTTTATGATGATGACTCCTATATTCTACTTACACATAATGAGAGTACTTTGCATGCATCTCTAGTGCAACATGCATATACTCTTGTTCTTCCATCAGTTTCAGACATCAGAGATGATTCCATACACTTGGATTTGTACATGGAAATTAGCAGGTAGTATAGCTAGATAAGAAGCTAGCATCGAAGCTTCAGTAGATGCCCAAGAAGGCACATAACACACTTTAGGAAGTAGGCAACCTTGTAGGGAATCCATTGGATTTGAGGATGACTCGATCTTAGCATGAGGAGCCTTCTCATGTGTTTTCAGCTTCAGAACATGTGATGCCCATGCATTGCTATATGGTTCAATCTATTGATCCACATAACTACAATAGGGTTGTGGGAAATCCATTATGGAAAGTAGCCATGCATAAGGAGTATGATTCACTCCTATAGAACCAGACTTGGAATCTGGTTCCACTTCCACCAGAAAGGAATATTTTCAGGTGCAGATGGGTCCATAGGATCAAGAGGTACAAGGCTCGACAGGTTGCCAAAGGACTTCATCAGATCCATAAATATTTCTACATCTTCATGAAGACTTTCAGTGAGTAGAAGTTTCAGACTTTGTGGGATCATCTTTCAGTGAAGAACACAGTTGCCTAGCAGCTGTCATTTTCTTCTTTTGATACATTATATTTTGAGGGGGGGTTTTGTTCCCACGTGGTTTTCCCTCTTTCCTTGTTTTTATTCAGTGTTCATTATTTTCATTGTACATGAGTACCTAAAATGGCCTAGTATTCGGGACTCATTTTTTACTCCATAGTGATGTTCAGGGGGGTTGTTGGAGAAATTTCTATTTTCGACAGACTAGTTCAGTGGGAGTAACACTAGTTGATTGGGAGTTAATTGACTACTTCTATTTTAGAATTTCTAATCTTAGACCATCACTATTATGCATGCATTCCTAATTATAGGATGTCATTTCCTATATGAGTGAAGATCACTCACTCGTTGATTAGATCATAATATACATTGATTATCATTATTTATTGTGTATCTCTCTTCCTTTTCTTGATAAGATTTGTTTATGTATGCTTTAGCTAGATCTTTTGTGCAGGTTTCCATGAAACACTGACATGTAGAACTGTTATTGACGAAGGAGCCTCGACTTGCGTCATGTTCGTCACTTGTTGGAAAGACATTGGCTCTCCTACCCTCACCGAATCACACAATACACTTAAGGCTTTGAATGGTACATGCTTTAAACCCTATGGTGTTCTTCCATCATTGTCTATTACATTGGAAGGAAAATCGGTAAATGTTGAGGTTGAGGTCTTCGATGCACCTCTTGATTATAATATTTTACTTGGTTGTAGCTGGATTGATTCCATGCATGCAATTTTGTCTACCATTTTCCATGTGGTACATTTCCCCCACAAAGGAAAATTCATTACTATTGACCAACTGGCCTTTTTTAATTTTGATTCCCGTACTAGCAACGTTCCATTCCTTTCAAAGATACCTCTCGATCACGAGAATGTCGGCATGGGTATTTTGAAAGATTCAACTTTGATGGGTACATTTCCAATCCCACCACCTGATATCCCCCCTCCTTTTGTTTCCTCTATTAAAATGATACCCACCACCATTCGTGAAGCCCCTGCATCATACAAACCATGTGGTACCTAGCCCTAGTGATTACTCCCATTACGATGACAAGATTCCTTTAAGTCCAATCGAATCCGCTTACCAAGATATTCAATCGACAACCCCTTCCCCTCCTTCTCTCTATGATTCATCTCGTGATCCATTTCATGTAATATTTCCTACTGATGAGATGATAATGTTAGTCATGTCTATGTAAGACACCCACTGGGACGATGGACATCATCGATCCATTCTCTTCCTAGAATGCGACACCATAGAGAGTTACCAATGGATTTCGACTCTGTCGACCGTTGTGATTATTTCCTCAGTTCCTGAGTCATCACACGATGTTTTGTATGAAGGCAAATTGAGAAACATTTCACCTACCATCCCTCTCGACATATCTATTAAACCTAAAGTCATGGAGAATGATCATATTGGAGCCTCCTATTCTACCCACGAGATCCATGAAAATAAATCTTTTTTCCAAGAATTTTGCGACGTTTTCGCTTGGATTTACGAAGAGATGCTAGGTATTGATCCTGATATCATTGTACATGAGATTAAGACATATCTATATGCTAAACCTGTTAGGCAGAGACTTCGCTTAGTGCACCCACGTAAATCTACTGCTATCAAACTTGAAGTTGAAAAAATTCTTAAATCCGACTTTGTCTATCTCGTGGCGTTGACTGATTGGGTATCCAATCTTGTTCCAGTGAATAAGAAACAGGGTACCATCCGTGTCTGTGTAGATTATAGGGACATAAATAAGGCTTCTCCTAAGGACAATTACCCAACCCCCTTCATTGACCAGATCGTCGATGATTGTGCCGATAGTGAAATATTCTCTTTGATGGATGGTTTCTCTAGCTATAATCAAATTAACATCTTAACCACAGACCAACACAAGGCCACTTTATTTTCTCTTGGGGGACCTTTTCTTACTGGAAATTACCCTTTGGTGTTAAGAAAGTTGGTGCGACTTTTCAACATGCTATGTCTTATGCTTTCCATGATATTAATCACAGCATGCAACCTTGTCTTGATGATCTACTGACACATTCCATTCGTTTCCAAGATCACTCGGCGCATTTGAGGGCCATTTTCGTACGTTGTCGTTATTATCATATCTGCTTAAACCCACACAAATGTTTCTTTTGTGTGGAGTCTGACCGACTACTTGGTTTTAATGTGTCGATACACAAGATTTGTGTAGACCCTTTGAAGTTTGAGGCTATCCTTAATCTACCTCCTCCTTCCACTTTACGCCAGCTCCAAAGTTTGCAAGGGAAGGCAAAATGTTTATGTCGTTTCATCCCGAATTACGCTGAACTTACGAAAGGATTCACTCGGCTACTAAAGAAAGGTCACGAGTTCGTATGGGAAAATACCACGAACAAAGCCTTTGAAGCTTTGAAACTTTCCTTAACTTGTACATCCTTACTATTGGGTATGTATTATATTCTTTACATGTGTGTGTGTGGGCGCATCAGATTCGACAACTGTGTCTGGCAATCCCTATTTTTGCTATTTTTACCAGATTTTGCTATTTTTAGTGGTTTACGAAATTAATCCCGGATTAAAGGATTAGGGTTTTGGTATCTACAGAATACCTAAAAACATTGTATATATTGTATGGTGAATGGTGAAATTTGAGATATAATAATACAATAAAGGTTTTCCCAGTTGAGGGTTTCCGGTATAAATCTCTGTGTACTTTGTGTAAGAGCCATTGATTAATTTATGTTCTTCTTAATAATCTATATGCATTGCTTTACTTCACAGGTTTAAAACTTACATGTGGTATCAGAGCTCCGTTTTGGCATCAGAGGGATGCCTTTGTTGCTGAGGGTTTGGCTCGATCTTGATAGATCAATTTTATCTTGGGTCTGTGATAAACCTGGGTTTAGTGGGAGCTTTTGCAGTGGATATTTGAGTATGGAAAGAGGAATGGCAAGCTCATCTAGAATCAAGATAGAGAAGTTCAATGGTAAAAACTTTGAGATATGGAAGCTCAAGATGGAGGACCTTCTTGTAGATAAATAACAATAGATCGTTGTGGATATAGGGACACAGCCTACTGGTACGTAGCCTACTGGCACACAGTCGACTGGTACACAACCTACTAGTACACAAACTACTAGTACACC